>APFE031138165.1:3164-22589 GCA_000404065.3 Pinus taeda
CCCTTTATCTTAGATTCCATGCCATTTATCTTAGCTTTTGTTAGCTTTTGTGAGGCTGACATTTTTTGCACTTGGTCTTGTAATTTTGTTATATCATGTAGCATTTCTTCCTCTTCTTCACGAGTCATGATAGAGCTTTCAGGTTCCTTAATAGGTGTTTGCATTTTATTTCCTCGGGGCATCAGTTACTGATAATAATGCTCTACTATGCCCTTTGAATTCCTTCAAAATAAATTTTCAAACCAAGCTTAAGCAAACATTTAAGAAAATCTACACACCTTTTTTCACTTTGTAGGAGCACGATATTGCCTCTGATGTATCTCTATAATTTCTGATCATCTAGTTCTGAATTTGTGACCTGTAGTATCTCTCTGTGTCCTCTTTCCAATGCCACAAGTTTGAACCAAATTGGATTCTCCAAGGAAGAGTTATGCGAAATCTCCCACAGTGACTTGATTATAGACTAGTTCAGTAGAGCGAACTTGCACGACATGCCACGAGTCACTGTTTCGACCTTTGGATCTGAAAAATGCACACACCAAACTACAGTCCGTCCTCCTTCTTTACCTTCTTACGAAATTTCAATCCGATGCTCAGAGAGAGAGCTATGACGATTTTCCCCAGGTCACCTTTTTTGAATGTAATTCAGGAGTCTGCAAAAAGACCAACTTCCTCAGATCATATCTCCGTATATATCGCGCAAAAAGCTCTGAAATTCGGACCCAAGGTTCAGCGCGATTTCTTCTCAAATGGGTTTTTTTTGCGACTTCTGAAATGTCACAGAAAAAAAGTTATAGCGAAAATTCCATGATAACCTGTTTGGAGCAGCGAAACCCTAGAATCCAAAGCTCTGATACCAAATGTTATGAAACCAGCTCAAAAAAGGTAGAAAAGATAAATCAACGCCTTAGAATTCAGCCTCTTCGAGGGGGAAACCTCCTTTACATTACATAAATGAACAATTCTTGGATGATTCAAATGACAAAACCTCCTTTCTATATATAGGAGTCTAAGGAATCACAATATAAACCAGCCGACCTAACAATAATAATATAAAGCCACAAAAATAATAATAAAGGGATTCTATGGGGCACAGTAATAACAATATGGGGGCAATAGGGGCACAACAATATTATTAAGGGGTATAACTACAATAGTAATGGGGTAATCACTAGTATTATAGGGACCCAACAGATAATCACCCAGTCCAGACCTTGGAAGCTGCTCCTTAGTCATTTGATATGTTGGATTCGGCTGGGGATAATGGGACTAGTTTCCCAGCAAGAATTGATGGGATGATTATTGTGGTTTGAAATAAGGTATAATAGGAAATGACTTGACTAAAATGATCTAATTAAACAACAAACACATGCATTTATCTATTCTAATATCTATCTTAATATATACCTAGGGAATAACTTAAATCATGCAATCTACAAAGATATCTTAGAGAAACAGGTAATAAAGATCATCCAATTGGTATAAGAGATGAAATTATTACTCATAATTATTTGGACTAAATAGTTAGGGAAAAAAATTGTGAAAATTATATCACATATAAATTTCTCATGTAATTAATAAGGAATTATAGCTAAAACATTTCATAAAAGTAGTATAATGTCAAACTATAGCTCAGATTTCATACATAATACAATATAAGAAAAGACTACTGTTAATTCATAAAAAAAACTCAACCATAAAGATAGAAGTACTAGATATGAGAGGTTCTGCTCATGAAGTCAACAATATTGATCTGCTTCCTCTCAACTAAATATACTCTAAGAGTACAAAAGTACAAATTCGGTAGAGTATGCTTAAGTTTCTAAGAAAATAAAGACCTTGTTCCAATTATTTCATCAAGGCAGTCACAAAAGTACAGAAGTGCAAGCCTTTGCAAAGCATTCTTGACAAAATTCTAGACCCCTCTCTAAATGCATGAGAGAGGTTTAAATAACACAAAATATTTATCAAAAATAGATTATTACATTAAAATCCAAGGAGGTTTCAAACAACCTTTCTAATAAGTAAAATAAAAACTAAAAATAGAAATTAAAATGATGAGGAGCTTTTTTAACTTAAATGTTTCTAATCAGCCATTTAGTCCTTTAGTTCATAGATATCTATCATCGACTTCACTTGAGGTGGTTGGATGATTCTAGATCTTAATTTACCTGTAAATACAACATTAGATAGTGGAGGAAACATCTTTTGAGTGGAATTTGTTAGACAACGTAGAGTCATCCATTGACTGTGTTGTTTCACTAGAAACTACTAGTAAGTTTCCCAGTCAGGATTAGACAATTTTTTGATTACCTTTTCTTTAATTTTGGCAGCCTCTTTCCATTGTTTCTCTAATTGTTTAAAGTTTGGGAGAATTTCTGGTCTGCATTCTTTGATGAGATTGGCACTATGAAGGATTTCAATCACATATTCAATGATATTATTTGTTGTGGTAGTGGCTCTAGCCGCTATCCTTTCTTCCTGTTATAGTTGTATGCCCTAATCAGTGAATAGAATATCCTTGTGGGACTCCTTGGATCATTGGCAGGTCAACCTTTGTACCTTCTTTTGATTCTGCTGATCTGATAATCACCCTATGAGTGACCTCAGTTAAGATTTATTAAATTAAGGTATTATAGACTCATATTTTAGTGTATGTGTCTATGTTATTTAAGCAATGGATCGATCATATTGCAAATACATAGACACTTGAAATGGAAAATTGCATAGAACCACTGTAAGAAAATACAAGAACTTAAAAATTTAATAAGGAGTTCATCCTATCCTTCCAAGGCTACATCTCCGGTCCATATTTCAGTGGTGACCTTCTTTTATTGTGTCCTGAAGCAGAGAATTACAATGAAGGAGCTCAATGCGAGTCTCCTAAAATGGAATTTGCTTGGCAGGGTGGTTCCTGGATTCCCCAAGCCATTAGAGTACAGAGAGTCTTTTCCTCACGAGCTTTGTGACCTACTGGTCTATATTGGAGAGAGTCCAATGTGGTGCTCAGTCCGGATAGATCCTCTCTGGGATGGCTTGAATCCCTCAAGCTCTCTGGTGCTCGATGCTGCCTTCGGTCAGCTCGGCCCTCTGTCTTTTGTTCTGTTGTTGCTTCACTATATTTCTTCTCTCCATTCTTCCTTTCTGTGTTTCGTCCTCCTTTCGGGGTTCTGGTGGTTGTATTTTTGCTTTTCATGTGCATGGCTTTAAGGCCATTCGTACCCATCGCTCTTTGATTCCTCTTCCACTTCCTGTCGTATCACCTGATACAGCTTTGCTTGGACTTCCCTATTTGGTGTCATCATCAGGCTCACAAGGAGTGGCCACATGTCCTCCTGCAGCTATGCCAATTCACTTCATTGGTTCGATTTTTCCATTACATCATGGAATGAGTCTTATGCCACCTTGGCAAGTCAAATTAGACGTCAAAACGTTATTAACTGCGGCTTAATCCCCCATCAATTCTGCTTCCCCATCGGGTGCGATCTTAGCTGTTAGATCTGGGGCCTCCAGATCTGATGCCATTCACTCGTCCCACGTGGTTGGCTAGCTCAACCGTTAACACACAATGAGCGATGGTTTTCTCTCTCCTCCACTTTCCACACGTCAAGCGCTGAGTGGAATCACTCCTTTTCCTTCAAAACAGCTTACAGTCGATGAATGCCCCTGATCAATACTACCGATTTTTTAGAGCAGGTCTTTCCTTCATCCCACGGTTTTCCTAGCTCTCATGTGACCGAGCGCTTGGGGCTTCTCCAATTTGGGGTTTTTCGTGCATCAAAAACCTCTTCTATTTCCCGATCTGGGCCTCCCAGGGGCTAAATTCGCCTCCTGCGTAGTCTCCATGGGCCTCGGTCAGCGCACTTTGATCGAGGTCCTCGTCATTCCATGCTGGTTGCTATTGCCACTGGTTTAGAGGTGTTTTTGATTGCTGTTGTAAATTATTTGAAGTTTGTCCCGACCTGGGACAACCATGGCTCTGTCAATCATTCTTTATGGATCCAATTTGGATCACGACCTTCCCACTAAAAAGCTTTTGGACCACCAAAAGTTGGTTTTCTTTCAAGCATCATTCAAGTGAGGGTAGTGCTATCTCATTTGCCCAATCTCAATCCACTTTGCATGCTTGGCTTCGAACCTTTGAGTTCAATTCTAAAGTACTCAACATCTCCTCTATGCGTTGTCCTCACCTTCTTGTCCAAGACTGTGTCTTCCTGCAATTCATTAAGATATTTAGGTAGCAGGTCATCAATAGAAGGAAATTGGCTTTGCTCTTTAGGATCTTCAATTATTGAGGGTTCAAACAATCTCAAGCAATCTGCATTTACGACTAAGTAGATGTGCATGTAAGCCGATAGATCAAGGTGAAAAGCATTTTCACCAATCTTCTCAAGTATCCTAAAAGGTCCATACCTGATAGACTTTAACTTTTTACCTTCACCTTGCATCCTGTCCTTGCCAATATACAGCCAGACCTGGTCTCCAACTTGAAAACTATGCTCCATCTGATGCTTTTCATGCCTAGCCTTATATTTGGCTTGGCTCTTTTCTAGCTGTTCATGTACTACCCGGTGGATCTCTTGGATTTTTTCAATGAACCTAGTTTCCTTGTCCACATCACTGTGTCCATCAACGGTGGTATCTTTAGCAAAGACAAAATCCAAAGGAGACCGTGGCATGAAACCAAAATAGGTCTCAAAAGGAGATATCTGTGTAGAAGAGTGTTTTTCTCTGTTGTAAGCATGCTGCACATAACACAAATGTTCATCCCAAAGCTTAGGATGTTTGTTGCAATATCCCTTGAGTAACTAGATCACTGTCTTGTTAACTACTTCTATTTGGCCATCAATTTTTGGATGAAAAGCTGTGCTTTTCTACAGTTGGGTGTCCATTAGCTCCCATAGACGTGACCAAAACTTCCCCAGAAATCGGGTTCTCGATCAGATACAATAGAAGTGGGTAATCCAAAATGAACCCATACATGTTCAAAGAATAGTTTTGCAGTTTGTTCAGCTGTAATCTGTTTATTACAAGGTATCAAAATACACATTTTGCTGAACCTATCCACAACCATGGACAGATAATCATGACCTCTCCTAGATTTAGGCAGTCCTCCAACAAAATCCATGGAAACACTTTCCCAAGGATGAGAAGGAACTGGTAGGGGAGTGTACAAGCTTAGTTTTCTATTACTAGGCTTGCTTTTAGCACACACAGTACATCCTCTTACATATCTAGAAACTGTCTCATTCATTTTCAGGAAATAACAAAATCTTTGCAGTTGTGCAACTGTTTTACTTACCCCAAAGTGACTTGATATCAGAGAAGTGTGTTCCTCTCTAATTATCTTTACTCTCTCAGTTTGTGGAATGCAGAGTTTCCCACAGTGATATAAGAGTCAGTCCTTTACATGATAATCCAGTTCTTCTACTCTCTTTCCTCGACTCAAAGTTGCATATACATCTTTAAAGTCTATATCTTGAGCATATTGTTCAACGTAGCTTTCATGTAGTATAGAATAATGCTTAAGTATAGTAGATGCATTTATAATGGGTCTAGATAACATGTCTGCACATTTGTTATGTATGCCCTTTTTATATCTGATGACTAAATGAGGGAAAATTATAAATGAACTTCCTCCAATATTGTGTTGCTCCTAAGAAGCTTCTCACTTTTGTAGCAAACTTGGGTTTAGGCTAGTTTACAATGACTGCCACTTTAGAGGGATCTATTTTCAATTCACCACCCCCTACTATATGTCCCAAATAATTTAGAGATGTTTTTCCAAATTCACATTTTGAGAGTTTAACATAAAGTTTTTCTCTTTTCAAAACATCTAATGTCTGCTTAACATGCTTTAAGTGTTCTTCCCACGTTTTACTAAAAATCAGAATGTCATCCAGATACACAATAACAAAATCATAAAAAAAAGGCCTGAGTACATCATTCGTTAATCTCATGAAAGTAGCAGGGGCACTGGTCAAGCCAAAAGGCATAACCAACCACTCATACAATCACTGCTTTGTTTTAAAAGTAGTCTTCCATGCATCTTGCTCTGCAACTCTGACCTGATGGTATCCACTGTGCAAATCCAGCTTGGTAAAATAAACAACTTCCTTCAATTGATCTAAAAGATCATCTATGTGAGGAAGGGGATAACGATTTTTTATTGTTATCTTATTCAGTGCTCGGTAGTCAATGTACATTCTCCACGAGCCATCTTTCTTTCTCACCAAAATTATTGGTGACCCACATGGTGATGTGCTAGGCCCGATGAACCCCTTCTTGAGAAACTCCTGCACCTGCTTCTTGATTTCAGCATTCTCTAAAGCAAACAACCTGTACATTCCAATGTTAGGCAATGGAACATCTTGCTGCAAAATAATATCATGTAATATTTCCTTTTTGGGTGGCAGACCTTCAGGTTCCTGAAACAGGACATCATACTCTGAAACAATCTTTTCTATATCAGCTTGTTGCTTAGCATTACAGCCCTCAAATACATTGGTTTTATCCGGTTTCTTTTCCTTTACAACCATTAGCAAGAATTGTTTTCATGAATTTATCATTCTTTTCATCTACCCAGAATTTATGAGAGTATAATTATTCTTTAGCTTGTGAGCTCTCACAAAGTATTCGATTCCATCTTTAAAAAGAAGATACTTGTTCTCAGCTCTATAGAAAATAGCTTTTCTATCATACAAGTAAGGATTTCCTAAAACAATTCCACATATATCCAAAGGAATTATGTCTAACTCAACCTCATCTACAAATGCTGACCCAAAAGAAAACTTGAGTTTGCACTGTCTAGTGACTTGTAGTTGTGCTCTATCATTCAACCATCCTAATGGGTATGGTTTCTTGTGAGGTATAGTTGCTAATCCCAATTTCCTTACAATTGCTTCATAAATAAAATTTACTTGTGAGCCACTATCAAACAAAGTATCAATCTTTTGATGTTTGGAAATAACTCAAATATGGAAAATCTCATGTCTTTTTCTCTCATGTTCTTTATCAATAATAGTTTGAGCAGAATTACTAGTAGATGCTTCAGAATTCTTACCTTTTATACCTATGGCTGCAATGATTGTTTCATCTCCCGAGTCTAACACCAAATCTTTCTGAATAGCTGCAAAAATCTTCTTCTTCTTGCCCTCAGACTTCTTAGGTCTCAATTCTGGATGTAGAATCCAACAGTGCTCATCATCATGCCCCTCCTTTTTACAGTGAGTGCATGAAGCTTTGTTTTTCTGTGCAGTGTTAGCCTTCCTTGCTTTCCACTTCTACTTTCTTTTCTCCTTTCTCTTGCTTGCAGTGGGTTGGGATGGTCCCCGAACTTCTAGATTTCCATTCTTTCCTCTAGCTTCTAGATGAGTAGCTTGTACAGATACCTTATCTATACTAGTGGGATTAAACATGATGATGGTATGCCTCATGTAGCTGTGTAGACCACCAATGTACTTTAAAAGATTCTCTGGTGAGTTTAATGAGATCCCTAGAATCAATGCTCTCTTTCTAAATTCTTGAGTGTACTCTTGCACACTTTGCCCTTTCAACTACCGAATAGTTTGCCAACTCATCATGGCTTGTTGCATGTAGGCCAATGGATAGAACTGCTTCTTGATTGCAGAAACAAAGTCACTCCAGATAGAGATAGTCTTCCCATGTCTTTTCATGTCAGCTTGGGTTCTGCCTTCCCACCAAACCAAGGCAGTGCCTTCTAGGTGTAGGCTTACTAGCTGAATTTTGCTCTTGTCTGAGTTGATGTTTTGCACTCTGTAGTACACATCAATTTGTCTAATCTAATTGTCCAATTTTTCATCATTTAGCTCTCCATCATATATAGGCAAATCAAATTTAACATCTAGCTTGATCAAAGATGCTTACTTATTATGCATAGGGCTATTAGGAGGTGTGAGAAAGGTTTCCTCTTTCCCTTTTCATTTTGAGTGGTCATGGGAATGAGACTCATCTTCTTCTTTGTCTTGTTTAGAACCTGATGAATCTTCATCCTTATGCTTTCTAAAGTCCCTATACTTTTCTTCTACCATAGACTTTATAGCTAGGAAACTCTCTATGAATTGAGGGTCTGGCCCCATAGAACCTTCCTCTGACATTGTCTTCCAAGGATAGACTCTCCCAATTTCAGGATTAGTTTCAACCAACTATCCTTCTCCTAATTTGAGCTTTGATCTAGTAAGCATTCAACAGCTACACCAACACCATCTTGTCTAACCTTACAGCCTAGAGCTCTGATACCACTTGATCAGATAATCACCCTATGAGTGATCTCAGTTAAGATTTATTAAAAGAAGGTATTATAGACTCATATGTTGGTGTATGTGTCTATGTTATTTAAGCAACAGATCGATCAGATTGCAAATAAAAAGACACTTGAAGTGGAAAACAGTAGAGAAACACAGTAATCAAATACAAGAACACAAAAATTTAATAAGAAGTTCACCCTATCCTTCTAGGGCTACATCTCTGGTCCAGCTTTCAGTGGTGGCCTTCTTTTATTGTGTCTTGAAGCAGAGAACTACAATGAAGGAGCTTAATACAAGTCTCCTGAAATGGAATTTGCTTGGCAGGATGGGTTCTTGGATTCCCCAAGCCACTAGCGTATACAGACTCTTTTCCTTACCAACTCTGTGACCTTCTGGTCTATACTAGAGAGAGCCCAATGTGGTGCTCAACCCGGATAGATCCTTTTTGGGATGTATTGATTCCCTCAAGCTCTTTGGTGCTTGATGCTTCCTTCGGTCAGCTCGGCCCTCTGTCTGTCGTTCTACTGTTGCTTCACTGTCTTTCTTCTCTTTGTTCTTCCTTTCTGTGTTCCGTCCTCCTCTCGGGGTTCTGGTGGTTGTCTTTTTTCTTTTCTTGTGCATGGCTTTAAGGCCATTCGTACCCGTGGATCTTCGATTCCTCTTCCACTTCCTATCAGATCTCCTGCTACAGCTTCGCTTCGAGTTCCCTGTTCGGTGTGATCATCAGGCTCATAAGGAGTAGCCACATGTCCTCCTGCAACTGCACTAATTCGCTTAGTCGGTTCAGTTTTTCCATTATGTCATGCAATGAGTCTTCTAACACCTTGGCAGTCAAATTGGACGTCAAATCTTTACAAAATACGGCTTAATCCCCCGTTGATTCCACTTCCCCATCGGGCACAATCTCAGCCGTTAGATCTGGGGCCTCCAGATCCGATGCCATTCGCTCGTCCCACACGGTTGACTAGCTTGATTGTTAACGTGTGATGAGCAGCGGTTTTCTCTCTCCTCCACTTGCCACGCGTGAGGCGCTGAGTGGAATCGCTCCTTTTCCTTTGAAAAAGCTTACCACCCATGGATGCCCCCCATCAATATCGCCGATTTTTTGGAGTGGGTCTTGCCTTTAGCACTTTAGCATTTATCCCACAGTTTTCATGGCTCTCATGCGACCGAGTGCTTGGGGTTTCTCCAATTTGGGGGTTTTCACCCAGCGATGTGCTAATAGCACTAATCGCTCATCAAAAGCCTCCTCTGTTTCCCGATTCGGGCCTCCCAGGGGCTAAATCGCCTCCTGCGTAGTCTCCATGGGCCTCAGTCAATGCACTTTGACTAAGGTCCTTGTCGTTCCACACTGGCTTCCATTGCCACTGGTTTAGAGTTGTTTTTGATCACTATTGTAAATTCTTTGAAGTCTGTCCCGACCTGGTACAACCATTGCTCTGTTAATCATTCTTTATGGATCTAATTCAAATCACCTGCCAAGAAATAGACTCTAAAATTTTGTTATTGACCTCTTCCTATTCTAATCTCTTATCAACCACTTGATTGGTTGATGCATCATTTATTTCACAATATGGATTGATCAATGAGATTTTTTGGAAAAATACTTCTTGTTACTGTGATAATAGAGAGTTTAGTTCGGGTGCTTTTTTAATAAATTCCTCTATTTGAGGGTTCTATTTGAGTTTATCTATTATAGTCTACATTTGATTAATCTGTGAATCATTTTCTGTGATGTGTGATTGATGTTGTGACCTCATATGTTCAAAATATTTATGTAGCTATTCCATCTATGTCTCTGCTTGTCTGTTAGTGCTCTATCTCTCCAGGTCACGTTGTTGTTCCAACAATCGAATTCTTTTTTTTTCTTTGAGAAAAAAATGAACTTCAGCTGCCTTATCAATTGTTGCAATTGCATAAGCACCTACAAATTGTGATAGCTTAGTAAGGTTTTATGTTGGATTGATAAGGGTGTCTTTCCATACTACCTCCATCGATTCATTTTCAAGAAATGTTGCTGTTGATGTATCCAATTTCCTCTTCTTTCTTTGCATGTTCACTATAGACTTATGTGTTGGGCTATAGAATATATCTAGTGGGGGTACCTCAATTTTTAGAATAATCTCTGAAGTTGGGTAGGCCGGGAGTGTCTCAATATCTTCAGTAGTTGTAACTCCTTATATTGATGTCTCTGTGCTTATGACCTGATGAGTCTGTTGCATAGTCTGAAATCTAAACATTCCTTTAAGGCTCATCTTCGTTTGCTGTACTTGGAGCTTTTTGTTAAATTTCTCCCATTCTTGATCCAGATCAATGACTTTCATCTGAACTTGTGTGCATTCACTCTCCATGTGTTCCTTAGTCGAGGCCTTTTGTGTCGTTTTTTCAGCAATTTTATCAGTGTGCTCCTCAGGGTTTTTCTCAAAGCTTTCTTCCATATCTTGATATTGGTGTTCAAAATGTTATGAAATTTGAACCGATTTCCCTTGTGATTCCATATCAGAATTATGCTCGGAACTTTCCTCGAGGCTTATGTTGGGAGTGGGTTCTCTTCGTTCACTTGTTTATTCAATCTGCAATAGGTCCAAAGGGACCTTTGTTAGCCTTTTGTTCGTGTATATATGGAAGCGGTTGAGTTTTGCTGGTCTCAGTTTTATGGATGCCAAATGTAAGACCTGCAAAAATATTTCAGTTGACTCAAAGAGATCATTGAAATTGTTAGGTTCCTATACCAATAGGTTTCATCTTTCATGATTGACAGTGGAAGGGCTAAATATGTTCATCATTGCATGTTGAACAGGTTCCATATTTTGTATACATACTAAGAAAATTAAAAATGAAAAGAGGGTATGCCTTAAAAGAATAATCAAAAGGCAAGAAAATCAATTGGTCAAAAGAATAGTGAAAATGAACCCCAAATTAAAGACCAGGAAAGTGGCCAGTCAAAATGCCACTACTATGTTTTGGCAGCATCACAGTCTGCAAGTACTGTTGCTAATCATACTTGATGGATGGCCCAATAGTTTAATCTGGACCATGCCATGTTTAAATTGCTTGTTGCAGAATAGAGAATGATTCCTGTCCAAACAGCTCAAGCTTGGCAGATGACTAGCTAGGTAGAGAAATGAAGGAGCCCAACTGCTTAATCTGGGTCCTTGGAAGAAATAAGGGTAGATTTAGATAGGAGGGCAATCAAAAGAAAAAGAGGACAATCAGGGTCTGCTAATTCAAGTGCACCCAATTCAAATGAAGAAAAAATGTTAGGATTGCTAGGTGGGGTAAGTAGTGTAAGGTTGCAAAAGTAAAGGTGTCATTACCATTTGGCTTATCATGAAGAACTTACCCCATTCAGGGTATTGGCACCATGGCAGAGGTTTGATGACATAACAATGGAAGCATGACTAATTTCCCACTTTTTTCTCCAAACACCATTTTTTAACATCCTCCTAAGGACCTTGGGAGCTGCCCAAAAGTCCTATTTCACTTCATTCCATAACAAGTACCAAGTCAAATTATGAGTTTACTAAAGGAAAGGAAGCCACATTTCTTGTGTAAAATTCATTATTCTGATTTCCTCTTATTTTCTATCCCTAAGTTTTACTTCTTAAAGCTTAGCATTTTCCCCTACATTTTCACCTCACAAAGTCATATTAACATCTAATTGTACTATTTAGCTCCCTAAGCATTGTTCCCCTCCCCTAATTCTACAAAAACTATATAAAAATCCCAAAAAATCTATAAATACCCTCCCCCTAGCAATATAGCTATACAATCATGTCTTGGGGAATATTAATCCACCAGGGACTAATATTAACCCTCCACCGCCCTAGACTATAAGTTTTTAATCGAAACTTTAGTTAAAAATTAAATTCTATAGTCTCCGCCCTCATAAACCCTTTTTTACCCCTCCCGTGCGAATACCTTTGTTTATAATGTTTTTAAATAAACATTTACAACGGGCGCGCATTATACCTCGCTAACCCTAAGGCTGAACCCACCCCGCTCACATTTTATTTAATTTTTTATTTTTTATTTTTATTTTAAACATTGGACGAGTCCCGTAATCTTAAACTGCTGTCACCTCACAGTCCCCGCCAATCGTCCGATCGTTGGCAATCCCGATCCAAAGGTGGGCGGTCAATTTCACGGGCGAATAGGCGGAGGTTTAGCGTACGGGGGATTGGTGGTTTCACCGTCGTACCACCACCACGCGTCACTCTCCCGGGTTGTTCGGAGCCCCCCCCCCCCCCCCCCCTCTTACCGCTTACGACTCAAGGGTGGTGCGGGGAATAACGGAAACCACCTCCCTGCCCTGTGATGTCATACCCAGGTCACCCATGACATCAGCACCTACGTCCACCGATGTTGCTACACATCGCCTCCACATCATCCAGTCACGTCCATGCCCTGCCACCGTGTCACTGCCATGTTGTGACCCACGTCAGCCGCCATATCACCTTGCCATGCCCGGGACCCACCGATGACGTCATGCTGACGTCATCGCCGAAAAGCGCCAAAAGCACCAAAAAGTCCTAATTTCGCATAAAACCACGTGAAAGAGTCGTTCTTGTGTCATTTTCACCACTCATTTTGGAGCGTTGTGCATGATTTTACGACGATTTGCTGCCAAACTCACAATTCAACCGTTCGAGCTGCCACCACCTGCTAAATTCAAGTTGATTGCTTGCCATTGTACCAATTCAACGCCCTCGGAGCTATAAAAACCAGCTATTTTCTAGCAGCCGACCTATTTCACCCCTGTTTTTGCCATTTTTCTCCTAGTTACCTGGAAAAAATATCTGCAAAGCTCCTCACAATTCAATTATCTACTTCAAACTGCCTAAATTCCCTGGTAAAGTTCTTGCACCAACGAAAATCGAAAAGCCCGCACCCTCCTACAAAATTCACCGTTAAAGAGTGATTATAAAGCCTGAGCCTGCCAACTAAAGTGCATACAACTGTGCATTAATCCCTTACTAGAATTCTCTCTGCGAAACTCCAGCTACTTAGCTCAAAACATTCTGTTTTTTTCCACAGAGTGCCCCACAGTTCATCAACCCTGTAAAAAGTCTTTTTGAACTCTGAAAACTAGTCACTCCCAAGTACAAATTCAATGTGCAGTCTTCAGCCTTTTCACTAATCCTAAGCTCAAGTACTAATCCAGAAAGGTTTAAACATGGCCACTCCATAAGCTCTAGATGTTGCTCCTATCAATACACCCAGCAAGGAGCTTGAAGCAATGCCTTTAGTGGACAGTGATTTCCTCATTCAAGATTTTGTGGGAGAGAGGAACCACTTGCAGACCTTTTTCCAGCTAAGGAATAGCCACTTGAACAACAGTGACATGTATGGCATCTGGGAGTCAAATTTGCCCATCTACTTCTTGCCCTCTGTGAATATCTTTCCTGAAATCATTCACCTCTGTGCTGAGAATTATGACCAAAGCCTCAGAGCTGTGTCTCCATCTGGGAGCATACTCTTTCACATTACTCCTGATTCCATCAATCAGATGCTCAACTTCAAGCAGACCCAACTGCTCTACCCTTTTTCCATAAAGCACCTGCTAGATGAAGGCTCTAAGCTCTCTAGCATTGAGATTGCTACAATTGCCAAAACTTTCATGAGAGCAGACCGCCAACCTACTGGGCCACCTCCTTTCCTATATGCAAATTTCAATGAGATAGGCAAGCTGTTGGTGGACATGATATCCTCTGTGCTGGGTTTCTCCACAAATGAACATATTGATGAAACTGTGTTGGTCCTGTTATCTGCATATAGCCTTGGGAAGCACCTTGCTATAAAATACAACTATGCCAAGTTTATTTCCAACAAAATACATGACCAACTGCTAAGGCTGAACAGGGAAGCAATATTTAAGTATTCATCATACATCTATCACTTGTTCATGTACTATCAGACAGATTGCTTCCAATGCCCTATCAAGAAGCTGGATTCACAGGGTGAGAGGAGGTCTGTCATCTTTTGGTCTTCAGTTTTAGATCAAGTCTAGAACTCTCCTTATTCCTATTGTGAGCTCATTGACCAGTTTGTCTATCCAGTCACATGCCTCTTGAAAAGAACTCCTCCTGCCAGATTGTCAAATAACATGCAGAAAATATTACAGCTGTCAAAGAATTACAAAATAGGTGATTGGTATCTATACCAAAATCACGCAGTCATCAGGATCTATGGTTGTGAGCTCTGTCCTTACAGGCTCCCAAGATATGTGCCTATGAGATTGTTTGCCTTGGAATACTATAGGCAACTCATCAATTCTGATCTTACACACTTTCATAGTGCCAAGAAGAAAGCCAACCTGAAATTCAGAGACCGTCTAGGCCCCTTCATCATGAACAAGAAAGATGGTTCGCAAGAGGCTGATCAAATACTGGGGTAGCAACTTAAACTTAAAAGGAGTTTCTGGTGGGTCCCTTATGACCCTAATGGCTTTATCAGTGCTAGAAGAGTCAAATATAGGATGCTAGCCTATAAGCATTGTCCATATCCACAAATTGAACATTTTTCCAACCAAGATGAATGGGTGCTTGAGACATTAGTTGAGGAATTTACTCAAGAAGAGACAATGGAGCAAACTGTAAAAGATTTAGAAAAAACTCTTGACTTGGATTCTTTTCAGCAGGTGACATTCAAGATACCAATCCAAGTCGGAGAAGGCACATCCACTGCTACAACTGCACAGACCGTCCAGTAGGCATCTACAACAACAACAGGCACAACAAAAGGAAAAGAAGTGATGGATGTACAACAGGAAACACAGGCAGAACAGCACACCACTTCAAAAGATCAAAGTCAAGGGCAAGCCCCTCTACAGCAAGCTGAAGCATCCCAAATTCCAGTCTTTCAAACTCCTCTCAAAGAGGAAAGAGGCAGGAAACGGGATAGAGAGGAGCCCACACCTCCAAGTGGGTCAACACAGCAACCAGAGGCCAAGAGGCAAAGGATTGACCCTTAGGCTGAAGAAGAACACATCAGTGAAGAAAGGGTAAAAATCCAAAGCAGAGAGAGAATCCAGTCAGCAAACTGCTACCAGCTCATTCCAACAGGTGCAAGCTATGCAGCAAAGTACAAAAGTTTCCTCTTCCAGGCAGCAGGGCAAGCAACTAGCTGGTATCAAAGGAGCTTTTATGGAGATTAAGGCACAAAATGAACTCTTGAGAGTTCAACTTTATGATCAATTCTTAAAGACAACACCCTCCAAGCAACAAATATTGATGGCAACATGTGATATCAAGGAGGATAAAATGATTTTGACTCATTTTAAGCCTAAGGTTCCAAAGCCCAAATCAGCTGCAGACTACACAAAGACAAATCTAGAGGCCCTCTCCAAGGACATACATCCCATGGATCAAATAGAACTGCATAAACAAACAAGTGAAATGGTGTATGCCACACTTGCAGACAGGGCCATGCTGGCCCATCAGTTAAAAGAGTCACTGAAAAATACAAACACACAGCTAGATTTGGAAAGGATGTCTTCCAATGCTAAGGACAACAAAATAAAAACTTTGGAAGACATAATTAATGATTTAGGACATGATCCTAAAGATCCAAAGGGTATTAAATCCCTAATGAAGAAAAAGGAGGATGACATTGATGCACTTAGGAAGCAGGCAAAGCTGCCTGCAACCATTCACCCTCAAACAGCAGAACTTGCACAGGAAAAGCAAGTTGATGAGACCATGGATCTGCTTCTTAAGATGAATCAGAGAATATTACAGATGGAAGCAGAATTGGAAAAGGCATTGCAAGACAAGCAAGGGGAGTCAACCTCCCAACCCCCTCAAACTTCTACAACTCTTGGCCCTGCTCCTCTTACCCAAGCAGCAGCAGTCCCTCCTGCTATTCCAGCACCTACCACAGCCACATCAGCTATAGAAGTAACAACAGCAACAACAGCAGCACCAGAATCAAGTATGAGCATGGAGGACTTAATGAAAGCTTTCAAGGAACTTGAAGTTCAAGTGACAGAAATTAATGAAGCCAAAGAAAGACTAGCCAAGCTAGAGCCCAGCTATGATAAGTCCGAAATGACAGTGGCAGAGAAGCAAAGGGAGATAAAAGCCTTAGAGACCAAAGTGAAGGCCTTAGAAAAAGAACTACTTCTGGGCAAAACTCTGGCTGAGATCAAGAAGATTTTATGGGCCAAAGTTGGCCAATCAATCCATGACCAATGGAGGTCAATACAGGTAATATATGAGAAAACTGAATTGATAGGCATAGCTCATGTTGAAATACAGAAGGCCAGAATAGCGTTGGGAATTATGCCTGAGCAGGCTAATAAGATGATACATTTCCTCAATACTCACATTAAGGAAGAATTGGCAGCATTGGATATACGCAGTCGAACAGACACTATCCTAACAGCTAAGAAAGTGCTGACCTTAAGAAATTTCACACAGACTCTGGAAAGAAAATGTCAGGATATGCAAGTAGAAATAGATGATTTCAAGGCAAAAATAACAACATTGCAAGATAGAGGATTACCCAGCCTAGTGACTGGTACTGGACAACTGCTGTCATATGAGCAATACATCACAAGGATCAACAATTATGTTGAAAATCAGATTACAGCATCCACCAACTCCACAGAAGAAGCAGGACCTCCCTCTGGGCAGTCTCTGTATGATAAATTAGAGAATTTATTTTTTATTGAGCATGAGATTAATCATCTGTTTGAAGTGCCTCCAAATTTCTATAGATATATTGAAGCAGATGAAATGCTCATAAAAATAAGGAGACATCAGCTACCTCCAGCTGATTGGTGGTAGGCAATGTTGGAAGTACTGCCCAGGTGATTCAAGTATATTCTTCCTTTTTGTCAAAGTTCAGATCTCAGTCACAATACAGGTCAGCAAAGAATCAAGCACATAGGTATCACAGGAAGCATCAAGTGCAGTGACTCATCAAAGCACTCAGACAACGTGCTCAGCAAACACAGATTTAGAAACGCAGCTACAGCCAACTTTGTTGATCCAAAAATTCAAAATTTGTCTGACAGAAAGACAGATGCCATATTAGTATTAACTGCTATAGTTATTTCTATCATTTATTTCTGTAAGAAAGTTGGTGATGTAATGTATTACACAATAACTCACTGTCTAGATATTTTGTATCCTATTTTTTGTATATATATCCCCTCATAGAACGTATTGAGGGTCGGTTGTAGTGAAACTCTCTCAGAAGAGCTGCATTGTATATCTCAGACTTTTTGCTAATACAAATTGCTGGTGGAGTTCTTGATTCCTACACTGTCTGAAGGTGGAAATGAAGGATTGTGTTATGTTGCAGAATTCCTGTGTCGTTTAATGGAACAATAAGCTATTCTGAACCATGCTTTTGTCTTTCTGTGTATGCAAAAATTCACATATGTTTCATGATCATAGTAACAGGGAAAAAGAATAGCTTAAGATTTGTTTGAATACACCCTATGTTCAATCTCTGTTTCTAATATGTTTTCTTCAGGATTAGCCATGGATATGAATTCTTAATTGCTCATGTTTAAACTAATTCTCTCACTGTGAATATTGTTTAGGAATTCTTAACTGCTCTTAAACAATACTCTCATTTTCTCCCCTGTTAGGATAGTGGAAGATTCTTAACTACCTTTCACTCACTAATTCCATAACTTCATCACCTAATCTTAAAAAATTGTTCCACAGATGCCTATCTAGCTTTGCAGCAATACTCTTCCTTCAAAATCATACTTTAGCAGTACACAGTCATGAACTCCATTTCCCAATGGCCCAAACTGTTTTGTAACTCATATCTCAGCTTTGTTTGAATTCACCAACCAACCAAATCTAAAACAAAATCAGTGCACCATAACTAGCCTAAAAATCACCCACCAACAAAGCTAAATTATAAAGAGAGAGCCCTCTCTGGTTGCAGGTAGGCTAGGACCTGTAACTAAAAGACTGGTTAGTGGTTACCTCGGCCATATTCCCTTTAGGAAGCAGGGAACACACTGAGTGATAACGTCATTGGAAACTCCACTGGGGAAATCTATTTCAAATTGCCACTTGAAAGGAAACAACCTTCCTGTTTTTCAGATAAATCTTCTGGGAAGTACCTCTAAGAAGTTGTGACTATAAGCTTCTCATAAAAAATTAAGAAAACAAACTCAGAAGCTGGCTCCAAAGAAGAAAACTCGTTACACTAGGTCAAACCCTGACCCTAATCCCCCAGCTGTCTTTGAAAACCCCAATTTAATCCCTAAGATCTTGAAGAAGCAAGAACAACAAGGAGAGTTCTCAGATTCAGGTGCTAAAGCAGTACAACAGAGCTATATTCCTACCCCTGCTAAAGTATCAGTTCATCCTCATATTACCCCCACTTCCCCTAGTTCTTCATCCACTTCCCAAAGTAGCTTCCCCACTCCTCCATCCACAACACATCTTACTCCTGTTATCCCTATTGTTCCAACTGTTCCACTCCTTCTTGCTGTCCCTTTTATCTCTGCAAATATGGCTAACAGGTATGCCCCTTTACACCTGCCTGCAAATCCAGGGGCTATGCCCCAAGATTATCAAAGCAAGATCACTTAATTTGATGGTACTGGTTCTTATACAACCCAAAAACACACTAAGAAAATGCAGGACTATTTTGAAAATTATGAAATTGATGACGAAGATCTAAGAATGAAAAATTTATACAAAGTTTAACAGGGGATGTAAGGACCTGGTTTAGGTCTTTAGTTGCACATTCTATACTCAATCCTGATGCTTTATACCTAAGCTTCTTAAACAGATGGGAAAAGAATAAAGACCCTTTACACATACTAACTGAGTATGATAATTTAAAAAGGGGTCCATAAGAAACAGTTCAAGATTACTGTGTTAGGTTCAACAATGTATACAACACCATTCCTCAGAACCTGAGACCTCCACCGGATCTGGCCTTGATCAAATTCCCTGATGGTTTTGATTCAGATATGGCATATCAATTAAGAGAAAGAGCACCTCCAAGTCTGGCAGACATGCAGAATATAGCTATCAGTGTGGAGGGAAACATGATTGCTAAGAGAACCAGAGCTAAAAATGAGAGAAGAACAACATTTAAAGAGGAACCCTCAACTTTTGAGCAAAATCTAGATGCAATCATGAAAGGTATGGAGAGGTTGGGAGATAGAGTTGAGACC
>APFE031138171.1:633-57873 GCA_000404065.3 Pinus taeda
CGCTCAAGAAAAGATAGAAAAGATAGATCAACGCCTTATAATTCAGCCTCTTCGAGGGGGCAACCTCCTTTACATTACATAAACGAACAATTCTTGGATGATACAAATGAAAAGACCTCCTTTCTATATATAGGAGTCTAAGGGGTCATAACATAACCAGAGCCGACATAACAATAATAATGTAAGGGCACAATAATAATAATAGTGGGCTTCTATGGGGCACAATAGTAACAATATGGGCACTACATGGGTACATCAATATAATAAGTGGTTTGTACTAATAACAATAAGGGGTGACACTAGTAGTATAGGGGCCTAACAATTTCCCATAAACAAGCTCGAATGGTGAAAATCATGCTGTGTTCTTCCATGTTGTTCTATACGCCCAAAGTGCCTCAGGAAGATTTTCAACCCAATTTCGGCGATGGTTTTCTATAGTCTTCATAAGAATATTCTCCATCACTTTATTTGTACTATGGACTTGACCATTCGCTCGAGGATGATATGGATATGTCACCTTGTGCTTGATTCCATATTTCTTCATAATCCATGCTATTAGATGTGATGTGAACTATGCCCCTCCATCTGAAACTATCTCCTTAGGAGCTCTGTACCAAGCGAAAATTTCTTTGAATAAGAAGTCTGAGACAACTTGTTCTATTGCTTTTGCAATAGCCTTGGCCTCTACCCACTTTGTCACATAATCTATGTAGACTAGAATGTGGACTTTCTAATGTGAAGATGGGTTGAATGGCCCAATAAAATCAATAACCCATTTCTCAAAGGGCCCAAGCGCTAATTGAGGTTGTAACAAAATCTCATCCAACTGACTAGGTTTTCCCATATGTTGGTAGCTATCGCACCCTGAAACATATTTCCTTGCATCAAGAAATATAGAGGTCCAACAGTACCCCATCTGTAACACCTTATGACTTGTCCACTTCTCTATAAAATGTCCTCCACAAGGGCCATCATGAGAAGCTTTTAGGACATCGTAGATGTCATCTTCACCTATGCAGTTCTAGATTTGTTGATCAAGTCCTGCATAAAATAGGTATCCCTCTATCCACGAATAGCAGGCACTATGATGGATAATCTTTTGTTGCTATCTATATGGAAAGGGTTGATATAATTTTTATGTAGCAAGATAGTTAGCAATATCTACATATCACAGAGTTTGAGTAGAAATTGAAAAAATATGTTCATCTGGAAAAATATCCTTTATAGGTGTACCTTCATCACTAGTATCTAGCCTAGACAACAAATCTACAGCTACATTATCGTCCCTTGGTTTATCTATAATGGTGATATCAAATTCTTGAATTAATAGTAACCATCTCATAATATGACTAGGAGTTATCAGTTTATTCATCAGATACTTCATGGCTATATGATCAGTGTGAACGAAAGTGGGATACCCTGTAATGTAATGCCGAAACTGATTATAAATAGCATAAATAACAACCAAAAAAATAAATTCATTTACTGTATAGTTTAGTTTAACAGGAGTCAAGTTCTTGCTGACATAATAGATCGCATATGATTTCTTGTTCTCCTATTGTCCCAGTTCTGCCCCTACTATTGTGTGAGAAGAATCCGTAGAGATATGAAATGAGAGCTTCTAGTTAGGACCACGTAATGAGCTTTGCAAACTAGTTCTTTGATTTTTACAAAGATTGTGTCACATTCTGTTCACAGAAACTTTGCATCCTTAGGTAACAATTGAAAAAGTGGAAATCCCATCTTAGAATTTTTTTATATAAAAAATCTATAATAGTTAGCATAACCAATGAAACTACACACCCCTGTTGGTGTCTTAGGTGTAGGAAAATTTAATATTGCCTCTACCTTGGAAAGATGAACCTGAATTCCTGCAAATGAAAGCAGGTGTCCCAACACTATTCCTTCTTTCATTATCATATGGCATTTCACTGTAATAAGAGAAACATGTTTTTATTACATCTTTCAAATACTTTCTCTAAGTTTTCCAGTGCTTCTTCAAAATAATCCCCATATGGGGTGAAGTCATCCATGTAGATTTCAACACTATCATTGACTAGATCAGAAAAAATTCCTAATATTGCTCGCTGAAAGGTAGTGGGTGCATTACAAAGACTGAATGGGAGGACTCGGTATGAAAAGGTTCGCCAAGGGAATTTGATGGTAGTTTTATCTTGATACTCAGGAGCTATTTGGATCTGGTTGTACCCACTAAATTCATCCGGAAAGGAGAAGAAATTCTTTCCGGCTAATGTATCAAGGAATTGGTCAATAAAAGGTAAGGGAAAATGATCTTTTTGAGTTGCTTTATTTAATTCCATGTAATCAACACAAATCCACCACTTTACATTCTTCTTTGAAACAATGACTAGTGGGAATACCGATTGATTATCTGAGATTGGGTAAATAAATCCCACATATAATAGTTTCTATAATTTGTCTTTGACAATGTTCTTTAAAGCAGGATTCATTCTTCTCTGTGGTTGCCTAACAGGTCGACATTGTTCTTTAATGTATATGTGATGAGTACATAAGTCAGCATGGATTCCTTTCATATCTGTATATTCCAAAGATAAGGCTTCTTTTTGTTCTAGAAGGACTTTCAATAACCGTTCAAAATGGGAAGGTGAAAGGTGAGGATTAACGTTCAACGTCTTCCCTCGTTCAATTTCTATAGGAACACTGTTACAGGCTACAATTATAGGAACGTTTTCAACTTCAGTCTCTGGTTCAATGGCTGATATAAAATGGATCTAGAATAGACTTCTAAGTCTAAAAGTATTCCTCACAGAGGAAAATTAAAGTTGAAGGATTCTCTTGAAAATAGTCTCATTGCAGAGATCTCTCCTTCTGAATCTAACGCAATTTGAATGGGCGAAAACGGACTTCGGATGAAGAAGTTATTGTAAAAAGAAATTTCCCATTGTCCTTTGAAAAGGAGGCATTTTCTTATTAAATGGGACTTTGGAGAAATAAAGGCTTTTTATGGAAATATCACATCGCAATGTCAAAGGGCGAACATAGACCCAAGGCCGGATGGACCCCCGATCAGCAATCTCCGACTTATCGCATCGGAGGTAGGCTGCATGTGATATTGGGACCCTGGGTGGCACCGATTGCAATATGTGATGATCGGCATCGGTGATCAATGATCAGAGGAGATAGCGCTAAGGGCAACGTGACGTGTGATTAGCGATTGCGATTGCGATCGGCTAATCGGCACAATCAAAGGGAAGAACCCCCGGGCCATTGAAACAACGATATTGCGATATGTTGATATAGCGATGGGGCCGATAGCGATATGCTGGTATCGGTGATCAACGATAGGCGATCAGATCACACAAATATAAAGGGCTGTTGACACAATGCGATTACGATTAGAAATTAGGGTTGTCATGCGGAAAGAGTTATATTTGCGGACAAATCTAACCTCCCTAGGAGTCTAAGACTCTCTAGTGACAAACAAACCAAACAAGAGCAATCCTTCTCTAAACACACATCATTCTATGAGAAATCAAATGTTCTCGATCTTACCTTAGGTCCAACGCTTGTTGTAGTAGTCCAGCTTTGCTGATCCAGATGAGCTCCTCCTTCACTTTCAGACCTGCATACACTAACAAAGCAAACGATTACATAACATCTGAATATTCATCATAAAACAAAGCATATCTATCATATTGACCAAGGAATACATGAAATAATTCATTAACAAATCATTGAGAAGAATGGACTTATTGTATTAAAGAAACAAAGGAACCATTACAACCTGAGCCTTGGTGTTGTGCAAGCTCCTCCCAGGGTCCAACAAGAGATTTCCTCTACTTTGACAAGCTCACCACTCCCAATATGGCAACAAGGAAGGATAGTGATCTCTCCTCACAAGTCAACAATGGAAGTCCTAATTCCAGCAGCATTTACCCTTTAGAATGTTCAGCTTTCAACCTCCCTCCTTTGGCCCAAGGCCTGTATTTATAGTATTCTAGAGGAAGTTATTCAGTTCCAACATCAATGGGATACTCCCTCTTTTGGATGGGGTAGCTCCTCTTTGATGGGATAAGCTCCTCTATCATAGGGGTGCATGAACCATCTGGAGGCGCTCAATACACGTCAAGAACTCTTCTAGAAGGCTCTAGAAGTGACCACAAGTAACTTTTTAAAGATGAAACTCGCGCCTTTTGACCTTTACAGGGGTACGCACCCTAGCTTTAGTATACAGAGCGTATTACTACGCAGGTCTAATGTATTTGGAGTGCGTACACGCAGGCAAGGTAGAGAGAACCTGCGTACCCAGAGATAAACATGTTTTCAAGTGACTTTCTCTCTCTTTGAAGTTTTGACATGAAGAGCAGAGGTATGGGGCTTGACAAAGAGGACAATGTGGCTATTGATGAGGCCACATAAACTGCAGATAGTCAAGGTGACAAAATTCAGTGTAACACTCATGAGAATGTAGATGCTGGATGAGATCTTTGGGTAGTTGATATCTACCACCACTTCCAATCCATGGATCTAAACCGATGTGTGTCGTAGATCCATCGTTTATTCTCCAAACCAGATTATCCCTGATGAGTGGCAGAGAGTGAAGGAGTGCCTTCCAAACAGATGAGATACCAGTTTTAGGCCAACTAGGCAACCAAATCCAATCCATTATTTGCTGAGGCCAAATGTATTTATGATATGAGATGGCAGTCCAAAGATTCTGTCTGGTCAACAATGTCCATCCCATTTTTGTAGCAAGTTCTTGTGCAAATGAAGGAAGATCTTTTAGACCCCAGCCTCCCCAGTTTTGGGCAGCACTATCTTGTTCCAGCCAACCCATGTAAATATCCATTTATCCTAGTTCCCATTCCATAGATATCTATTATAGATTTGTTGTAGCCTGGCAAAGATGCTTCTAGGAATCTAAGAGAGTGCCATCCAAAAGACAGGAGTGGCCTCAAGTACAGATTTTACCGAAACAAGTCTACCAGCTCTAGACAAATATCGATGGCTCCATATGGTGAGCCTTTTATTTAGTTTTGTAATGAGCCAAACCCAATCAGTTATTTTCTGGCTGATAGGCTTAATCTAGAACCCCAGGTATTTGAGACCCCAGTCTAGTGGATTGATGCAGTAAGGGAACAATTGATGAGAAAATTGAGTCTCATGGATGGAGGTTCAGGCAAAAGTGATGGTGGATTTAGAGTGGTTTGCTAACATCCCAGTGGCAGATGAGAAAAGAGAGAGGATCTTAGAAAAGGAGCAGGAATCCCTAATACTACCATCGAGAAAAATAAGTACATCCTCCACGAAAAGTAGATGGGTGAGGAAGCAATCATTAGATATCTTGAGACCAAAAAGATCACCATCTCTCTTAGCAGATGCAATCAATCGACTGAGGCCATCCATGACAATCAAAAATAGGAGGGGAGATAGGGGGCATCCTTATCTGAGCCCCTTCTCGGAGTGGAAAAAATGAGATGCAGACCCATTGATGAGCACACTAAAAGTGGGTGAGGTGATACAGGACATGATCCAGGTGATGAAGTTGTGGGGGAAGCCCAGATGGATAAGAAGCATCTTAATGTAAAGCCGACTGACATGGTCAAAAGCCTTTACGAAATCTATCTTTAGAGTAATTTCCTTTTGATGTCTGGTCCAGATGGTATGAATGGCTTCCTGGGCCAAGCCAATAGCTTTTTGAATCTGACGATGCTCAAGAAAAGCAAATTGTTGGGGGGCTATATGACGGGACATGATAGGGTAGAGGTGATTTGCAATGATCTTAGAGATGATCTTGTAAATACAATTTCACAAAGAGATGGGTCTGTAATCATTAAAGGAGGATGGGGTGTCTGACTTTGGAATAAGTGCAATGAAAGTCAAGTTGATAGCATTGTACAGAGACCCAGATATTCTACATTCTTCCACTACCCTCAGTAGGTCTTGGCCCAGAAGCTCATAGAAAGTAAGGTAGAATTCGATGGTCCAGCGATCTGGACCCAGACTCTTGTCCTTTTTGAACCATTTTAATGTGCCTTCAAGCTCACTAGATGTCACGGGGGTGAAAAGTGCCTCAGCCTCATCCTTGTTAACAAATCTGGGAAAGTGTCCAACAACATTAATAATATCAACAATATTCAAACTAGGAGGATTTTTGTAAAGGTTATTAAAATGAGTAGAGCCAAGGTGGGAGAGCTTATTAAATGTATTGGCCACACCTCCATAAGGTAGAGGTAGATTCCAAATGGTGTTTGTGACCTTTCTACCTTTTGCATAGTTCTGGAAAAACCTAGTGTTGTCATCCCCTGCTTTCAACCATATGGCTCTACTCCAAAGACAGATAGATTCCTCTCTATCCTTTAAGATCTGCACCTTCTGATTCTCAAGCTCCACCAGATGAGATTTATCTTCAACAGTGATAAACCCCAAATCTCGCTCATTGAGAAGAGAGCAAAGTTCTGATTCTATGTGCAGTAGAGTCGAATTCTCCCTTTGATGTTTTTCTCTGGCCCAATTGACAGAGAGGTGCTTGAGCTTAGATAGATTTGAACATAAGCCTTTTTCCATGGAGTCTGATCTATCAATCAAATTTGCAGCCCAAAAATCTGTAACCATACGAACATAAGTAGGGTCCTGAAGCCAGACATGATTAAACTTGAAAGGGGATTTTGGCTTGTAGTGAGGTCCCAAGATCTCCATATATGTAGGGGAGTGATCCGAAATGCCTCCAGATCCTACCCATTGTTTATAGTGATGCAACTGTTGTATAAGGGATCCTTTCATGATGAATATGTCTAATCTTCGAGTGAGGGCAACCTCACCCACCCTTCTGTTCCTCCAAGTGCGAAGAGGCTTGTTCATAGGAACATCTATCAGATTAAATCGCTCCAGAAGATCAGTCATGAACCCTGAGCTAGAGTCCATTTGAGCCATAGACCCCCAATATTCACCATAACCTAATGATAAATTGAGATCGCCCCCAATAATTATATGATCAGATGAGAAAATGGAGAGGCCAACCAGGTGCTACCGAAAGTGCTCCCTATGATGACATGGACCATAGATGTTAATAACCCTTAGGTTAGTGCCAAGTTCTGCTGAAAAGAGATCTAAACCCAGAAATCCATGACCTCCCTAGGATTTTTGTACTCTGATGGATTTGGGATTATATCCAATGGCAAGACCGCTAGATCTCCTAATAGAGTCCATGGCCAAAAAGTGCCAACCCGGAGAAATAGAGTTTACAGTGCCGATAATGAGATCAACCGAGCCTAGGGTTTTTTGCAGCAAAACGATGTTGACAAGTTCAATCTCAATAAGTCTGTGCAGGGCTAGTTTCTTAGAGGCACTAGCCATGCCCCGGTAATTAAAGGAAAGAAATTTCATGGGGGAATGCTACCAGGGGTATTCACTACTCTAAGAACCCTGTCAAGAGTAGATTGACGGCCAAAGGCGACTTCAGCTCCAACACATCTGATAGATTTTGATAGGTCATATTTTCTCCCTCGAGTAGATAGAGAGGTAGTACCAGGTATAGAGAGACCCAATCCAAGTAAATGCACCGGAGAGCCATTAGGTAGAATACGAGAACGAAGATTGTAATAATGAGATTTTGAAACCCTAGATGAAGATGGTGAAGAGGAGGATGTGGATAAAGTATGCAAAGAGGGAGGAGAAGGTGCCATAATAGGGGAGGAAGACATAGTGCAATGTGAAACTGAGATGGATGGTGCAATCAAAGAGGAACAATGAGTAATACAAGAGATAAGAGGAGTGAGAGTTGTAGCCAAAGCTTTGGCGGCTTCTACGGCTACCTAAGACATGGTGATAGGCAGCGAGAGAGTTTTGTGATCCTTGTCCACTGCCTTAGGAGGATTGTTGGCTAAGTGAGTAGGTCCTGGAGAAGGTGAATGCTGGATAGCCAGCAAATCGATCCTGGATGGTGCAGTGGATGATTTAGGAGTATCCTCTGGTTTCTTGTTAAGGGGTTAGTCCTTAAAAATGTGGCCCACCTTGTGGCACCATCGACATCGAAATGGAATCCCTTCATAGTCCAGAATCTAGATCTTGGTGTATTTCCCCCATTGTAAAGTAATCTTCTCCTCCAAACCCTTGCGAGTGTCTAGGTGTACCAAAATACGGGCTAGGGTTCTATTCCTCGATTCGACAAAAGTGCAGTCATGGTCTAAATATGTCCCAAGGGAATTCCCAATTTGGATGAAAACCTCCTCGCACCAGTATTGAAGAGGGAGCCCTAGTAAGCTTACCCATAATGGACCAGCCCCAATTTGTTCTCACTTAGGATCAAATAGAGGGCTCCATCTTTTTAAAAGGACCGGAGCCATCTCAATATGCCAATATCTAGCAAGAACCAAGTCTTTGTAATTCTCCTTCTCAAAGTGAAGGCAAAACCAACCTCTAGGTAGAACTTGTACCTCAGGAAATTCTTTGAGTAATCGGCCCAGATCTCCTTGACCCATAGAGTGAGCCTTGCGGTTGAATACACCCTTCCACAAACATGGCCAACAAGTATTGTGCTGGCCCTGAATGCCGCTTCCCCGATTGTAGAGGTCTCACCAAACAGGATCGTAATGTCCTTTGATGTCGTCTTCACGAACTTTGTTTTTCTCTTCCCCAAGCAAGGTGCAGATGGGTGTTCCGTCAAAGGGTCCAGGAAGCCTTCCAGGGGGATGGATTTAGCAGACTTGACCTTGACAGTCGGTGTCTCGAAGCAACCCGATGGTGAGTTTAGGGGGAGAACATAACTGACTTTTAATAGTATTTAAATAATTTAAATGGTCTACAACAGATCCACCTTCCAACATCTTCATATTAAATAATTGTTTCATAAGAAATACCTTGTTTGAGGCCGAGAGTTTTTCATATAGTTTCTCCAATGCCTTAATCAAACCCTCTGTCGTTGTTTTCTTCAAAATGTTGAAGGCAACTGATGCCACGAGGCACCACTGTATTGTTCCGAGTGCCTTTCTATCGAGAAGGTTCCATTCTTCATCTGTCATACCCGTCGACATCCTTGTTTTTCCACCCAATGGTAGGTACATATCTTTTTGATACAGATAATCTTCCATCTACATCTTCCATAGCGATAAGTTTTGGCCATTAAATTTGTCAACCCTAAACTTACCATTTTCCACCATTGCTCCCACTTGAACCAGGAACCCTTCTTTCCTGTGAGTTTATTAGCCAAATAAACCTTCGGCTTTGATACAAGTTGTTATAAAATTATATATTATGGAGCAAAGGAACACATAAAATATTGCATAAATATAAACACAGAAAACATATAAAATAAGAGAGACACATATATACGCGGTTCACCCAGTTTGGGCTAAGTCCACCCCGAACAGCTAGTCCTTCCGTTCTGTTATCCAGCAAAATGAAGAGACACAACCTACAATAGAACCGTTGTTATATCCTTTGTTTTCTCTCACAGTCTCACCTCTCTATTTCTCGCTCAGAGAATACACATCTATTACACAGCCTTAATACAATGCCCTCACACAAAGAGAGGGGTTGCCTTCTAGGGCAAAAAACCATAAACTAAACATAAGTTCTACCGTCAAATCATCTACCTAATGAACGACCCAGATTGACTAGAAATTAATATACTTTTACAAGGCAATTTTACATCTGTTTTTGGCTTCGGGGGTACTGCCCCCAAAACCCTCGCCAGGGGATCACTAGCCCCTGGACCACGCACCTGGTGGGGATTGGCCCCCCCGAACCCCCATGGGGGGGACAAGTTCCCCCCGCACCCCCCGCATGGAGGGGTGTACAAAATTCCTGGGGTATATATCAACAAAGACCTGTGAACAATCATGCTCCACACCCAATAGGGACTTCTCTGCCCTACATCATCATTGCTACATAAGAGGTGGCCACATGTCTTCTTGCGAACTGAGTGTCAGTTCTTCCTAAACGGTCGTTTTTTCCGTTATTTCCCAGATGCCTACGAAACAAATCCTTCTATCGACTCATTGGTCAAATCGGACTTCAAATATTTATGCATCGTAGCTTATTTCTCCCTCGAATCCAGTCATCCATTGGGTTGAACCTCCATTGTTTGATCTAGAGCCCCCAGATCCTACAACCTTTTCTTATATCATGCGATTGAGTTGCTCAATCGTTAGTCCACAATGTAAGTATTTTTTTCTCTCTCACCATCGGACACGCATCACTCGGTGTATGGAATCGCTGGGTCTTCAACCAAACACACTTACCACCCGAAATGCCTCTGATATTTTGCTAGCTTTTGAGCGCAGGACCCGCCTGTTGGTTTTAGCGCTTTCCCATGGTTTTGTGGTTTTCCTTGTGATCGAGTGCTTGGGGCTTTTCCTTCTCGAGTCGTTTTTCCCAGCGATATGAAATTTTCACTAATCGTGTATCAAAAATAGCCTTCGTTTCTGGGTTTGAGCTTCCCAATTGCCATTTTTGTACCATGCACAGTCTCCCTAGGCCAACGATTAGCTCTCTTTGATAGAAGGTCCTCGTTGCTCCACGCTGGCTGCAAATTATCATTATTCAAAGGTTATTTCTGATAGCTATAAGATTTCTTGAAGTTTGTCATCCAGTCTTAGTAATCATGGAATTGTTTGAGGATCCAATGCAGATCATCAGAATGTTTGTTATGGGGATGGGTTTTCCTAAACACAAACACCCATCATGTACTAGTGCGATAAATTGGTGCACACGTACAGTATTAATAATCGACCTATGAAAATGTGGCGCACAACATATATAGCAATCTATCCTGCTCGACCCCTTTTACCCATTTCATTGGTCCAACTTTGCGATACTAGTCTCTTCATAGTAAATCTTGGTCAAGTACTTATTGGTGGCCAAATGTCGAAATTTCTCATGAACGACTAGATCCCAATCTTCTAGTTTTAACACAAGGATAAGCACTAAGAGCGCGCCTTCAAATACCACTTCTTCCGTAATAATGGTTTAGAGATTGTGAATTTTCCTGAATTTGGGTCCTTGGGTACCTTCGCTTTCCCTTTTTGCAAAGGTATATATGTCGGGAACCTAATGATAGGCTCTCTCTCCTCAACATCAAATTCCTCAACTCCATCACGGAGTTCTTTTGCGTCCAAATCCATGGGTTCATACGACTACTTTTCCTTGTCCATCCTTCCTTTCTGCCGAACCTTCGCAGGGTTCTTGCTCAGTGACTTCCTCACCTATATAGGTTGTGGCCTCTTTTGCTTCTCCTTAGAAGTAGATTGCTTCTGTCTAGATGACAACGACATCATAGGCACATATGGCATAGCTTCCATTGATGCAACTTCAGGGACTTTTGATTGAGAGATAACATCTTCATAACTTACAGGTTCGGTGGACATCTCTTCAAGGATAACCTTTTGGTTCCACTCAGGAAATTTCTCAAATGCTCGGCTGGAAACTAAATCCTCTTAAGCCTGTTGATTCATAGAGAGAAAACAAGATGGCTTATACAAAATTTGTAGAAGGAAAAGTGTTCTACGGCAAACCAACATGCAATATTTATAGGTGGTTTCGAATTCAAATCCAACCGTTCCCTCCTTTTTTGAATCATAAATGTATCTTTGGCTATAGATCTCCAAATATTTTTTCTTAAATGTTGCCTACCAACTCCTTCTAACAATATTTTCGCTATCAAGTCATGAACAATGTATTCAACGGATACTTTTCGACCCATCATTGTGACACCATCCTCCATGGTGCATCCCTCCTGCCTCACCTCCTCCTGGCACATGGTTTGCTTTCCTCACGCAACCCCCTTACTGCATTTTCCTCTTTTTTTGGTAGTGTAGTTTATAGTCTCGCTCTCCCTTGCAGCTTCCTAGAGCATTAAGATTGCCCTGCTACCATGTAGTCATTGTGTAGGGGTAGGATCCCCCTATATATAACTTCAACCGACTTCCATTCACCCTTCCAGGGAACAATTCGCCATTCAGCTTTGTGAGATGAACTGCACCACCATCTATGATTTCCTTAACAACATGCGTGCCTAACCAGTGTATTTGGAATTTTCCTAGAAACTTTGTGAACTTACTATCATCAAGCATAACTAAATTGTTCAACTTGAAAGTGTGCAACTTAATATGCATATCATGCCAAGCCTTCTTATGTTCCTTTTGCACTTGATGGTGAAATCTTTCAAGAAACTAGTCTTCTTCCAACTCCATCAACTGTGCGCGTCATTCCTCCATGGTCTCGTGATCCTCCATCTCTATCAAAGCTGTAACGCAGAGGCTTGGCACAATATATTCCATGGGCATCACCGCCTCGATCCCATAGACCAACCTGAATGGAGTTTGGCCTATCAAATTCTTGCACATTGTCCTATATTCCCAAAGGAATGTTGTGATGCATACAAACCAATAATTTCTCTTCATGTTACAAACCTTTGTCAATGTGTTCTTCAGAATCTTATTAAATTCTTCCACTATACCATTCTTTTGATGGTAAACCTGGAATTCTTCAAGCATCATGCTAATTATTTCAGTCAGGAAATGCATACTCCTATCACTCATCAATATCTTAGGGAACCCAAACTGCATTAAGATGTATTCAAATAGGAACTTCGCAGATGTAGCAGTAGTACAATCCTTCACTGGTTGCACTTCTGCCCATCTGGTTAAGTAATCCATCACATTAATGATGTACCATGTGTCTTTCTTCCTTCCTAGTGGTTGTATCGAAGCTATAATTTCAATTGCACATTTTTCAAATACTTGTAATGAAACCTAAGGGTTTAAAGAAAATTCAACTCTTTGGGAAGGGTTTCCCATCCTTTGACAAGCATCGCATACTTAAGAAAATTCCTTAGAATATTTATGGATTGTCAGCCACCATAACCCTGCATGTAAAATCTTCTACACAGTAAAACTACCTGCATAGTGTCCTCTCGCCACTCCTTCATGTGCCTTAGTGAGGATACTAGCATGCTCAAACTCTGGAACATATCGGCGCAATATTTCATCTGTTCCAATCTTATACAAATGTCCAGCTATAATAGAAAAATCAGCTGTGCGAACCACTAATTCCTTTTTCTGTTGAGTATAAAAGCCTTCTGGGGCCTTACTCGTGGTAAACAATTGAATGATATCAACGAGGTGGTCACCTGCAATGCACACAACAGAGAGTTGTGCATCCAACAATCCTTCTTCTAAATTGGTTGGTTCTTCCCCTATCTTGATTTGGCTTAGGTGATCCAATCTTGTGTTCAACTGTCAAGGCTTCACTATTACTTAAAATTCATACTCTTGGAACAATAACAACCATCTATAGAGCCCCCCCCTAACATGGGCTTGTTAACCAAGTACTTGAGAGCGGAGTGATTTGTGTACATTTTGAAATGTGCACCCAAAAAATAATGTTGAAACTTTTACATAGGTAGACCATCGCCAGTCCTTCATGCTCTATAGTGGAATAATTCTTTTTGGCTTTTGGCAGTTTCCTACTTGCAAAGGCTATTGGATGATCAATATCACCTTCGTCAGGCTAGGTCAATACCACACCCAGTGCAATACATGAGGCATCGACATGCACATGGAACTATTTCTTCCAATTGAAAATACTACGATGGGAGTAGTCACCATCTTATCCTTTAACACATCAAGACTTTGTTGACACTCCTCATCACAACAAAAAGTCACATCCTTCTTTAACAATTTCTCCATCGACACATTTATCTTGACATAATACTTGATAAACTTCCTATAGTAGCCTGTGTGGACTAGCATTGCGCGTAGCCACTTAAAATTCTTGGGAGATTCTAAATTCACAATCACTACTATCTTCGCAAGGTCCACCATCAATCCATACTTGCATACTACATGGCCTAGCAAAATTCCAAAAGGCACACAAAATATACATTTCTTCAAGTTCAATGCAATCTAGTATATGTGACATGTATCTAGCATGAGGTACAAACTTGCAACATGGCGCTTCACCAATCCGAACACATTCCAGTCATCAAAATATACCTCCAAGAATTTATGAATAAACTCCTTAAACATTGTGATTACTATGCTGGAGAAGATCGTGAGTGCACTCTTCAACCCGAATGGCATTGCTATATGCTGAAAACAACCCCACTCTATCGCGAAGGTCATCTTTCTAAGATCCTCCAAAACAATCTTGATTTGATGGTAACCTGAGAACCCATTAGTGAATGAATAAGCTTCTTGTCCTCCAACATTTTCTAAGACTTCATTTGTGAATGGTGCTGGAAATGGATCATGCACACTTACATCATTCAGCTTCCTCAAATCTACGCATATCTTAATTTCGCCTTGTTGTTTCTTTTCCTAAACAACCATTGGGGTTAGCTAATGAGATTCTTCTATTGGCTCAATAATTCTAGTCTCCAGAATATTTTCAAGTTCTTTGCGCATCTTTTCTTTATACTTTAGATTGAGCCAATAAGGTATCCGCTTTACAAGCTTCGCGTCAGGTATTTGCGCAGTAGTTCGACCACCTTATCAGCTATATCTTCATGCCAATAGTCTCCTATCTTCAGGAACATAGGCTTTGAATCCAATCCAATATGTAATTATCCAATTTTTAGTAGCCCTATTACATCAGCATTCTCTGTCTGAGGTCCTTTGACCTTGCACTAACCGTTAGTTTCTAAAATGCTACTTTTTCTTGGATCATATTCTTCTTCTTCAGCAGTCACATTGTAGCTTTCCAAGACGTGGTGCAGCTGTGTACTCCAGTCTGGTTGTACCCATTCCATTGGATATTTAGGGGTTCTAAAAATAGCAGCCTTAATTTCTTGTAGTGCTTCATCAATACATTCAAATCCATCCTCAAATCTAAAAGTTAATAAGAATATTTCCCTCAAAATATCACATCCAGTTGTTCCATGGCGTAGCTATGTTTCCAGGTACTAATTCATGGGAATAATATCTAAGGTGTGACAAAATATATGCACCCACTTTGGTTGTGGCTCTTCTCTCCAAGATTTAGTAAACCATGTGAAGTGTTCGAATGGATCATCCTTCCTACTATATTTCTCAGTCATCTAGGTATTAGCATATCCAAATCACAACTTCATCATTGGCTTGTATTCCTTCCAGTTAGTGAAGCTTTCCTTATGCATACCCCACCATCAAGCAGGCATAGCACACAGTGCCAATTCTAGTGCTTGGAATCGATGATCCTTGGGCACCTCCTTTCCAAACTCATCCAAAAAGATATTAACATCATTTAAACCATCATAATGTGTAAGTTTCCTTACCTTCGTATATATGCACCGTAGTGATTTTGTCATCATATTTCAATGTAGCGTAGAGACCTCATGCAACCTGTTATGCTAGGGTTCAAGATCCTCATATGAATATGAGGTACAAGAGATGTCTCTATCCTGATATCACTTAAATCTGCCTTAGGTTGAAGGAAGGCAAATTTCAGGGTAACCACAAACCATGCTCAGTCTGGTAGCTAGCCCTACTAGAACAGGAGAGGGCTCTCTCCAAGTCACGCTCAGTGAATAAATAAATGATATGGTCTGAGATGACTTGTAGTGAAGTATTGATTTTAGGCTAGTAAATAAATATGGATACAAGAAGCAATTTTTTATAAATGACTGAGTTTTTGGGATGTATGGGACCTACGAACAGCAATGAGCAAAGAATTTAACCCAAAGGAACAGATTACTTCGTGAGGCAAGACAGGCGGAAAGTCTAGCAATTTAGTTTGAAATAACGCGGAATGGAAAGATTGTTTAGGAGGGTGAAAAGGGCATAAACACATGAATCCTTTTCAATAGAAGAAGAAACACATAACGTGAAACTTTCCCACAGGCAGAGCAATAAACATGAATTCTACCCTATCTTACTTAGAAAATTTCACTGGAAATGAATATGAATGAACTATGAAACATAACAAAATACATATGAAACATAAAGAAAACACATTTTCTACACTCACAACCACATGAATCTCATGAACCAGAGTTGCTTCCTTTCATTAATTCTCTGTCAAAATATAGAATGAAGAAACTGAGTTTCTCTCCCACAGTCTCCCAGAAATTACAACCAACCCTTTGTAAATGGTTTGCATACAATAAATAGACTTTTCCATTGGGAAATGGAACTACCAAGAGTTGGGGGGTTTTTCAAATCATTACAAAGTGGAAGTGGAAAGCCAACCATTAGTTATAGGTGCAGCGTTACAAAAATGAAAAATGGCTTGGGTGACTGCTCACCTTCCTTTGCCACTTGGATAGAAGCCAACCTTTAGTGAAAATACTTTAAAATTTGTCTTAGGTGCCAAAGAAAGTGTATTGTAAATGAGCTAGCCCACTTGGAGAAAGTCGCGAATTGAAATTTCACAAAATAGAAGTGATTTTGGCCTTTTTCTCTATATGCGCCGCGCCCAAACCTATATGCGCCATGCCACTTTGGAGGCGATTTTGAGGTACCTTCTGAAGTCCAAATTGATCCAAGTGTGCTTGTTGGAAAGCCCTACTTGTCTACTTTCCAACCCAAGTGGAATTTCTGAATTGGGTGCTCATTTTCCCCTCCAAACTTCATTCTCCCAAGACTTCTTCCCGTGTGTCAAAATAGGGGCAGAGAGGTCATTGTTTGAGTGTTTTTGACCTCCTGGGGACTCAAAACATGCCCAAACTTCTTGTCCATGCACCAGAAGGCATGATTTTTCATGATGAATCCAAAAATCCAAACCATTCTTGATTTGGAGCTCCCAATCCTAAGCGTCGCGCCAGTGGTGCGGTGCACAGGGAGAAAAACCCTGTTTTGTGCCCAAAACTTTGTCATGTGACCAAAATTGTCCCAATTTTTTTGAAATTTGGGTTGGAATTTCCCTATGAAGTGTTATACTAGGCCACAGAGGCTTTAGCCAAGATTCGAAGCCGATCTTTCTCTTTTTGCCTCTTTTGTCTCTTTGTCGCTCTGCTCAATTTTGCCTTCAAACTCCTTATCTGAGCCTTTGAACTCATATTCCGTGCCCTGTAGTGATAAACCATCTGCCGCAATATGGTTTTGTCCTTATCAGCCTTCTCTAACAGTCTCTCAAGGTGGATGTTGATACACTCGAGCTAAGACTCATGGTCATTGTTAATCTCTTGCTCTAATGGAGTGAGCTCAATCCTCCTATGCTGGGCAACTTGGTGATTCTCATGGATGTTTTGCAGCTCCATGATCTCATGCTAGTCCTCAAGCTATTTGTTCCTCCGCTCCAAATACCTGATAATCCACTTAGCCTTCTCAAAATTGAGTGACAAGTCTTGGATCTCTGTTTTCTACTCCTGGATGGTCCTCCTAAGTTTGGCACTCTCCACATCTGCATCATCATCATGAATGAGGATGAAGTCAGCCTCTTGTTCACCTGATGGCCCCTCGTCATGCATGGGCTTCTTGCCTTTGTCCTGTACCTGTGTTTCCGTTGTCGGAAGCGAGGCCCCTTCCACCCCGGGTGGAGATAACACTCACTTTGCTGCTGCAAATAAATGTCTACTACCTCTCTGATAGGTGATGAATACTGGCATAGTAGTGGTCTCATGGCGCTCATACTGTTGAGAAGGACCACGTGTCTCATGTTCAAACTCTGATAATACCTATGAAGTGCTGAAGAGGTCACGGGAGATGAAGTCATCCCAAGTAATGCCCTGTAATCCTAGCTAATGATCCACCAAAATCTTAATAAGAGCAAAGTGATAAACACTGTTAAGTTGCTTATGAGGGGTCTTGTGCTGCATGAAGGTGTTCATCCTCTCTATGTTCCTGCAAATGAAATATGGGATGTTCATCATCTGTACCCTGGTAAAGTGAATGAGCAACCTGATGTGATAGGCATATAAATGAGAGAACCTCCCCTCACAGCTGAAATATTTCATGATCAACTTCATGAGTAGAGCATATTCCTCTTTCAAATATATGAATGGAAAGAATCTTTGGAGCTGCCTCAAGAAACTGGCCTTAATGTAAGGCTCGTAATGCTGTCGATAAACCTTATGTTTCTTGTGCCACTATTCTCCAACGTTCGTTATGTCGGTTGCTAATGAGACAGTTTCAGGTGTCAGTGTGAAGGTGACCCCGACTAAGATAGAGTGATCTCCATGTAGGTGAAGCACAAAAAGACTAGCCAACTTACGATGAATTAGAACACTAGCCACCTTTTGTCAAAACTCAAAACATGACAGATGCTGGAAACATGACATAGAAAGAGGGCAAGCCTGCAATTCTGTAAGTGTGGTTGGTTCATCCCTGACATGTTTGCCACTTTTATGATGTCACCAGGGAGCCTGTTCTTCCGAGGATGAATCACTTTGGGTCTCCATTTCATATTCCAATGAATGCTCAGATGCCATGACTGCTGTGTATGGACTGTGTTTGGACTGCCCTTTGATGATGTAGTGAAACTTTGTGTTGTTATAATCTTTGCCACCAAGGGGAACAATGCAAAAAGGGAGTGTTAGGAAGGGGAATACTATGATGGGATTAGGGGTTATGGGGAGGAATTTTGTTTAGGGACATGTAGGAGGGTTTGGGGATTTTATAAGGTAGGGTTTTGGGGTTTTATAGTTGACAAATGAGTGGAGGGGATAGGGAAAAGGGGTTTAGTAATGTTTTAGGGTAGGGAAAATGGGGAAAGATGGGATAGGGGGAAGGGAACAATGGAAAGAAGGGTAAAAATGAGAGGTGAAAGGGGAGCCTTGGCATCAACACAACAAGTTTGCAACCCTAGCAACAATGGTTTTGATGATTTCAAGTGGTAGGGTTTAGGAGTTTTTATTGCAACTATAAACGACCATAAACCACCATACCCTAGCACAAACTTGGATGAAACACCAAAATGGAGGCTTTACCTATTTGTGGAATGAATAATTTTCAATTTGGAGGAAAATTTTAATGAAATTCATGCCTTTTAGCCCCGTGCGCCACGCCAGTGTAAATTTACACTGGAAAATTTCTCCCAGTGCGCCGCGCTCCCTTTGTGCGCCGTGCCTTGTTGCAGGAGACGTTTGGAGGCCTTCCAGGTGTTCAAATTAGGTGCAGGATAGCGTGTTGGAACAGTATTTGAGTCTACTTTCCAACCTAATTGGAATTTTTTAACTTCGTGTTCAATTTCCTTGTCAAAAATCAAATCTCCCAAGACTGGTCAAAATGTGCCAAATGAGGCTGCCTCAAGGCAGAGTGCTATTGCAATCAACTTTTGAAGGTGTTCCTCAACTCCAAATGGAGCTAATGATAGCTCACTGGAAATATCTTTGTGTCTAGTTATCATTTTACTCATCAACCAATTCATTTGGCTAACCAAGCTAAAACTTGATTTTCCCAAGGTCACTTTAGAGGTGCGTCAATTCTCCCGAGGCAATTGTATTTTTGACATTTCTCTAAAACCATGACACTTGTGTAAAAAGTGAAGGAGGTTTTCCTTCCTTGGCATATTCTGGACAAAACCCTCTCTACGTTTTCCAAAATTCATCTTTTCTTGCTCAGAAACATCATTTGAGTGAATTATTGAACCTTCCTCTAGCCTACAAGTATTATTGAAGCACTTTGAGAACAACAATTTGCAAACCCTAGACCTACTAACTCTTTGCTGAACAAGAGATTAGAACAGAACTGTAATGACCTTTAAAATGATTTGACAAACATACCTAAACCAGCAAGATAAGGCATGAGGGGAAATGACTGACAAGACCCTTCCGTCAGATTATGGCATGCCCCTAGCAGAATCCAGTGAGTGAATGGAGTGAGACACCTAAAAATGACATGCAAAAAGAGTTTTGATATCTGATTAAGGACTGACAAGACTGACTCTAACATATCCCATCCAATTTGTCCATCTACTGTGGGGTTGATCCAATCTTCATCTCACACTGTTATCTTGTATATATAGTCTAGATCATCATCATCCTCCACAAAGTCACGAACAGGTTTAGTATAGCATGCTCCTTTAGGAGGGTCTAGTGGCATAATAACCCTGAGCGCTTTCCTCTCAAATTTCATCTTCCACTTCTTCATATTAATCACCACATCCATGTTGAAGGCCCAATCAATTCCTAGTAGCGCAGGGTAAGGATTGTTGTCATCGAATATTTCAATTACCTAGGAGTCAGCCAATACACTCACTCCTTCAATGTCCATCGTTACCCCATAGAGGCGCCCCATAGGAATAATCTTCTGTTGACTAGGCATGCATAGTTTTATAGCAGACCATTACAATGTAGGTCTCCCCATCCTTTCCCATGTTTGTTTAGGAAGTATATTTACATCAGAACCCAAATCCAAGATGACTTGGTCCATTTCATACTCTTCAATCTGCGCGGATAACCTCATCTCACACCCAGTTTGCTTCTTATGTCTACCTAATTTCCTCATAGTCCGATGTTATGTAGGAATCTTAATTTTTCCCGTGCAATTGTCGATCAACTCCTGGAGCCCTTCTACTACCTTTTGATCTCTCAACAGGTTCATATAGGTTTTCATAAAAGTAGCTAACATCGAAGGATCCAAATCTTGCGCTTTACTATTCCCACTGGATTTCTCTTGACTCCTAGACATAGAAGCTTCATCGAAATTCTTTTTAGCCTCCATAAAAGTTTCTTTAGCCCCATTGAGGTCAAACTCGCCTTCCTTTCAATGGCCTTGCACACCCATTCTTTGGTGTTTGGTTATTTTCCCTTTTCTTCCTTTGTGGCCATACCGTTGGGCATAATGATATTGATGCTATAATCTTCTTTGTGAGGCTCTGCCCTCATCATCTGGATATTCTGTGTAGGTTTTTGGGTTTGCGTCTTCTTTTCTTGCATATTTGCTATAAGGATTAGGAAATCTTCTATCACATGATTGAATTGTCTATAATATTGACAAGATGGATGTGTTGGGTTTAGACAGTCATGTGCAAAATTTCCACCTTCGCCATAGTTATAACAAATAACTTGTCCATGACCTCTACTAGCCTCTCCTCCTCTTCCTCTTCCTCGGCCTTGGAATCCTCCTTGCACTGCACCCACGCCGTGATCCAGAGGCTGATTTTCCACCTGCATTTGATAGGTATGGGTTCTATCCATCATTAATTCATAACTTTGATAATGGCCCTCATCATGCCCTATAGATTTATAGAAATTGCAAACAAATTGTTGGGGGGTCTGTACACATGTTTGTAGCATATGAAAATTGTCTATCACATGTTTTCCTATGACCTGACAGACAACGCACCACAATGTTGCTACTGCACTCAATGCAACAGTATTTTTTGGCTTCGGGGGGACAGGCCCCCCCAATAAGATAATTCTGATAAACTGGACAATGGTCCTTATCATGAGTGTAGTAGCCTTTACATTTCAAGCACCAAGATTCTGCATGAACATTAGGCTATGCTTCCTTTCCTTTCTTCAGGCTCTACAAATCCAAGTGCAGACTTTCCAGCTATGACTGAATTTATTGTACTCCACTGCTCGTATCCTTTATTGGTGAGGCTTCCAATCTCATCGCAATCTCCACAAATTCTGCCTACGTTGCTATCTTCTGTTATGATAACGATAATCTTAGGTGGGGAACAATGAAGCAATGTACCACTCTGTGTTGTTCATCTATGATGTCCATGTTAGCCTACCAGATCAGGAATTTTAGCCTTTAATCGAAATCCCATGAGGATTAATTCACTACTTGCTTTATCTACTTAAACTCTATAACAAATTGCACCTGAGATTTAGGCTTCTTAAACTCATTGTTTAATGCTTGTTGAGTATCTGCCAATGTCGCACCAGGGTGATCTTGATAGTACTTGATATACCAAGTAAGCACTCTATCCTGTAGCACTGTGACTAGTTGTGCTTTTTTAGATTGTCATCAATGATTTGTTGCATTGTCCACAAAATATCTACAATGAACGAGAATTATTCGGGGTATTCTCTTCCTACCCCTTTGAATATCAACATATTAATTGTTATTACCATGTTGAATGGTGGAGGTGGAGGTGGGGGTGGAGGTGGAGTTGTAGGTGTATGTGGTGGAGGTGGAGGTGGTGGAGGTGGTAGCAGAGTGGATAGATGTGGTATTTGCAAGATACCCTGACATACTAATGACAACACACTTCATGGTGTATTCATAATAGTTCCTTCATCATCACTTGACAAGGATCATAATAGAAGACTATATTCAAAGCCTGATTCCCCATTCCTCCTGAAAGGTCTTCTGCTTCGTGCAGTCCCAAACATCAAGGTAATTACATAACCCTTTTTTCACACAACATCATCTTAATCCAAGTTTTCAGAGATTTTAAGTACTTACCTCATGGTCCTTTGAAGAGCTTGTGCTTTGCTTTGCTATAATTGATAGTTGTATTGATCGTGATCTTAGCAACAAATCCTCCAAGTATATGATCAATCTAGTGATCAATGGTCCACATGATGTTGTTTTCTGAAGCTTGCATGCACCTCACTAACTACGGACTCCACACAATAGGGTCGTCAAGTCTCCATGTACCCTGACTGTCTACTAATCTAGACAACCACTCGTGTAGTTTGCAAGGGAAGAAAAAGAAAAAGTTTTCGATTTCGTCTAAGTACATGTATCTACTCAATGCTTGTTCCTTGGAAAACCTCAGGTTTTTGTTCTCCTAAGATACAGACACATGTTCCTTTCAATTGAGCCACTTAATAATTTCCTTCTTAGTAGGGAACCACTTATTTGACATTACACATTCCTCAGATTGATCCCAGTCCTGACAAATGAATCGTTTGTTGGCTTAAGGGGTCCTGACCCAGGTTTAGAGTTGTTCATGCCAACCAACAAAACCCTCACTATTGGCCCTTTCGGAAAAAACCTGCATAGCATAGGCTGCAGTCTCACTCGAAGTAGTATTGGGGGATGCTAGAACCAAGTTTCTACATCTAGAGGCCTGTGTGATGGTCTCCCTAAGGATCTTATAGCTTAGATCTACCTTCGTGCAGAGCTATCCATTTCGACTCTCGGCTGCTTCAATTCTATCAAACTAACCTTCAACTCTTCACAAAGGTATCTGATTGTAATTAACATGCATAAAAGATACAGGTCCACTACTTTCATGCAATAAATTATATATTCAAAAGACCTTATGACCTAGATTTGTCGTCGCATGGATCTACCCTTTCGGAAAAGTTAACTACAATTGATATATCTAACGACTTCTGAATCTCAACAAAGGTAGTTAATTATGCTTATTATGCATAAAAAATACATATCTATCTGTTTCACGCATAAATTAAGCATTAATTAACATAAAACAGATCATGGAGTGAAGATAAACAGAAGTAAATAAACAAGCCACGTGTGTAGATTCGACTCAAAATAGTCTTTATTATGAATAAGCATTCAATTATAGACTTCCCTTCCCTACACACTTAGCTACAAGGGCCCACGCACTCAGTTTTAGGAGCCTTCCCCTTTCGCCTAAGTACATGAAACAAAATTTTCCATCTTGTTAGAGTCGGTCTTGTCAGTCCTCCGTCAGAGATCAAAAATATTTCTGCATTTCATTTTTAGGAGTCCCGCTCCATTCACTTAGCTGCATTCTGCTAGGGGCATGCCATAATCTGATGGAAAAGGTCTTTTTAGTCATTTCCCCTCATGTCTAGCACCTCTTGGCTTAGGTTTTTTCATCAATGTTCACTAAAGTCCATGACAGACAATGTTTGATCCTTTAATGGACAAGAGTCATTTTCAGTCATTAGGTCTAGGGATTAGCCAATTTGGTCTTCAACCATGTCCAATAAATCCATGCAGACTAGAGGGAGACCCTTACGAAGTTGTGATTCAAAGATTTTCATCGTCATGTTGACCGATTATGACTGTTATTCAAAACTCTGTTTTGAAGAAAAGTCAAATAGGGTGGAATTTGCGATAATTTTTCAAAAAAGTTTCCGGTTGATCTCTTCAGGTGCAGTCATGGTTTCCTTGGCCAAATGCCATGTCATGCAACCCCTGCAAAAAGTGCCAAAAATTGCATCATTTTAGCTAAAAATTCAAAGGGAAAAGTGAAATACAGAGTTGCATTAAATCAGGGAAAAGTGTCAAAACAAAACATTAGCAAAATGGGTTTTGAAGAAACAAAAATCAAACCCATGACTACAAATGTCTTTATAAAGGATTCCCACAAGAAACATATTCATTTTGCATACCAAGGTTATAGAGAAACATTGCAAGGTGATTGGGAGAACTTGCGTGCGTTTTGAGTGAAGTTGGAGGAGTTTTCAAGGGCGCAACGCACATAGAGAGCGTGGCACACAGGGTGCGACCCCACAGTTGTGGAAATACACGGGCACGGAACACACACACAGAGCGCGGCACACTGGTTTTGTTGCACGACACACACCCACAAAGGCTCGAATTTGTTCCAAACTTGCAACAAACCACTTTGAAACCCTTCCAATTGACAAGTAGGGTCTACATCTTGCTTGCTCATCAAATTTTGTGGATATGATGATGGTTTATGGCCTTTGATAGTTGCAATAAAAACTCATAAACCCTACCACTTGAAATCATCAAAACCATTGTTGCTAGGGTTGCAAACTTGTTGTGTTGATGCCAAGGCTCCCCTTTCACTTCACATTTTTCCCCTTCTTTCCATTGTTCACTTCCCCACTATCCCACTTTTTCCTATTTTCCCTACCCTAAAACATCACTAAACCCCTATTCCCTATCCCCTCCACTCATTTGTCAAGTATAAAACCCCAAATCCTACCTTATAAAATTCCCAAACCCCCCTACATGTCCATAAACAAAATTCTCCCCCCCCCCATAACCTCTAATCCCATCATATTATTCCCCTTCCCAACAATCACTTTTTGCATTGTTCCCCTTGGTGGCAGAGATCACAACAACACAGTTTCACAACCATCATCAAAAGGAAATCCAAGCACAGTCCATATACAGCAGTCATGGCATCTGAGCATTCATCGGAGTATGAGGTGGAAACTCAAAGTGATTCATCCTCAGAAGAACAGGCCCCCCAGAGACATCACAAAAGTGGCAAACATGTTAGGGATGAGCCAACCACCCTCACAGAATTGCAGGCCTACCCTCTTGCTATGTCATGTTTCCAGCATCTATCATGTTTTGAGTTTTATCAAAGGGTGGCTAATGTTCGAGTTCATCATGAGTTGGCCCGTCTTTTTGTACTTCACCTACATGGAGATCACTCTATCTTGGCCGGGGTCACCTTCACACTAACACCTGAAACTGTCTCATTAGCAACCAGCATACCGAATGTCGGAGAATAGTGGCACAAGAAACAAAAGGTTGATCAACAGCATTATGAGCCTTACATTAAGGCCAATTTCTTGAGGCAACTCCAAAGAGTCTTTCCATTCCGATATTTAAAAGATGAATATGCTCCACTCATGAAGTTGATCATGAAGTATTTCAGCTGTGAGGGGAGGTTCTCTCATCTATATGCCTATCACATCAGGTTGCTCATGCACTTTACTAGGGTATGGATGATGAACATCCCATATTTCATTTGCAAGAACATAGAGAGGATGAACACCTTCATGCAGCACAAGACCCCTCAATAGCAACTTAACAGTGTTTATCACTTTGCTCTTATTAAGATTTTGGTAGTTCATCAGCTGGGATTACAGGGCATTACTTGGGATGACTTCATCTCCCGTGACCTCTTCATCACTTCAAAGGTATTATCAGAGGGTGAACATGAGAGAGGTGGTCCTTCCCATCAGTATGAGTGCCATGAGACCACTACTATGCCAGTATTCATCACCTATCAGAGAAGCAGTAGACATTTGTTTGCAGCAGCAAAGCGAGTGTTATCTCCACCCGAGGTGGAAGGGGCCTCGCTTCCGACATCAGCAACATAGGTACAGGACAAGAGCAAGAATCCCATGCATGATGAGGGGCCATCAGGTGAATGAGAGGCCGACTTCATCCTCATTCATGATGATGATACAGATGTGGAGAGTGCCAAACTTAGGAGGACCATCCAGGAGCAGCAAACGGAGATCCAAGACTTGTCACTCAATTTGGAGAGGGCTAAGTGGATTGTTAGGTATTTGGAGTAGAGGAAAAAATAGCTCAAAGACCAACATGAGATCATGGAGCTGCAAAACATCTGAGAGAATCACCAAGCTACCTAACATAGGAGGATTGAGCTCACTCCATTGGAGAAAGAGATTAACAATGACCGAGAGTCTTAGCTCGAGTGTATCAACATCCACCTTGAGAGACTCTTAAAGAAGGCCGACAAGGACAAAAACATATTGAGGTGGATGGTTTATCACTACAGGGCACGGAACATGAGTTCAAAGGCTTGGATAAGGAGTTTGATGGCGAAATTGAGCAAAGCGATAAAAAGGCAAAAGAGGAAAAAAGAGCAAGATCGTCTTCGAATCTTGGCTGAAGCCTCTGTGGCCTAGCATAGCACTTCATAGAGAACCTCCAACCAAAATTTCAAAAACATTGGGACTATTTTGGTCACTTGACAAATTTTTGGGCACAAAACAGGGTTTTTCTCCTTGTGCGTTGTGCCACTGGCGCGACGCTTAGGATTGGGAGCTCCAAATCACAAATGGTTTGCATTTTTAGATTTAGCATGAAAAATCATGACTACTGGTGCATGGGCAAGAAGTTTGGGCAAGTTTTGAGTCCCCAGGAGGTCAAAAACACTCAAACAATGACCTCTCTGCCCCTATTTTGACACACAGGAAGCAGTCCTGGGAGATTGAAGTTTTGGAGGGGCAAATGAGCACCACATTTATAAATTACACTTGGGTTGGAAAGTAGACAGGTGGGGCTTTCTAACAAGCACACTTGGGCACAATTTGGACTTCGGAAAGTACCTCATAATCGCCTCCAAAGTGGTGTGACGCATATAGTTTTGGGCGCGACGCATAGAGTCCCAAAGGCGAAAATCACTTCTGCTCCGCGACATTTTGATTCGTGATTTTCTCCAAGTGGGCCCACTCATTTACACTACATTTTTCTCGACACCTAAGGAAAATTTTAAAAAGTATTTTCACTAAAGGTTGGCTTCTATCCAAGTGGCAAAGGAAGGCGAGTAGTCACCCAAGCAGTTTGTCATTTTTGTAATGCTGCACCTGTCACTAATGGTTGGATTTCCATTTCTAGTTTGTAATGATTTAAAAAACTCCCCAACTTTGGGTCGTTCCATTTCCCAATGGAAAAGTCTATTTATTGTATGTAAAACCATTTGCAAAGGGTTGGTTGTAATTTCTGGGAGACTGTGGGAGATAAACTCAGTTCCTCATTGTATATTTTGACAGAGAATTAATGAAAGGCAGCAGCTCTGGTTCATGAGATTCATGTGGTGTGAGTGTAGCAAATGTATTCTCTTTCTGTTTCATATGTAGTTCGTTATGTTTCGCAGTTCATTCATATTCATTTCGAGTGAAATTTTCTAAGTAAGATAAGGTAGAATTCATGTTTATTGCTCTGCCTGTGGGAAAGTTTCACATTCTGTGTTCTTCTTCTGTTGAAAAGGATTCATGTATTTATGCCCTTTTCTCCCTCCTAAACAATCTTTCCATTTCGCATTATTTCAAATTTAATTGCTAGACTTTCCGCCTGTCTTGCCTCATGAAGTAATCTGTGCCTTTGTGTTAAATTCTCTGCTCATACTGTTCATTTGTCCCATACATCCCAGAAACTCAGTCATTTATCAAAAATTGCCTTTTGTTTCCATGTTTATTTACCTAGCCTAAAATCAATATTTCATTTTGAGTCATCTCAGACTTTATTGTGTATTTTCACTGAGCGTGACCCGGAGAGAGCCCTCTCCTATTCTGGTAGGGCTAGCTACCAGACTGAGCGTGATTTGTGGTTACCCTAAATTTTGCCTTCCTTCAGCCTAAGGTAGATTTAGGTGCTAACAGCAAGGAAGAGGCCAAAGACAATGGTTCTTAGGAAGGCACTTCAGAGGGAAAGAGAAAAAAAGCCACCTATGGAAGAATTGACCTTTGAAGAGAGGATTGCCATGGAAATAAATGAGGACAGGGAGTTTTGGCTTGAAAAAAGTCAATTGCCACCTTGATAAGTTCCTTGACAAGGCCAACATGGATAAGAAGTTGCAAAAGAAAATGGGCATCCATTATTACACAAGGAATCAGGTTGCCAAGGTCAAAATCAAGCAGTTGAAGGAAAAACTCAAGGAAACCCTAATCTGCCAAGAGGAGAAGGGTAAGTTATATTTTCTTGTTGATACATCCATGATTGCATAACATACCTCATCAGAAATCTCTGGACAAATTTTGGGAGGATTTGGAGAAAATTTTGTGTTTTGGTGTAGATTGGTATAGACTTGCAATTTTTTTGGCAATTTTTTTTCTAGGAGTGCAACAAACTCATGTTTCGCTTCTTCCTCGGGGCTCCAAATGATGGAAAATCAACATTTTTGGAAATCTTATGACCCCCTCTCAAAACACATTTTCCCACTTTCCTGGTCTAGGGCTCAAGTTTTGAGAAATTTGTAAAAAAAGAGGCCAAAAATCACCTTCATGTCCGTCTTTTTCCATTTCACTGCGTACATTGTGGAGGATAACACAGGGCATGACAACTAAGGAGTGCCAAGGTGTTCTAGTGAATGTAAGGTTCCAAAGTCATGGAAAATGTAATTCTAGTTGTGAGGTCATGACTTCCAAGGTGTGTTAGGGAATGCTAGGGCATGCTAACATGTGCCAGATAGTACGAAGACATGTCAAACAAGCTAAGATGTGCCAAGTGCTAAGGCATGCCAAGATGTACAAGGATGTGACAATGCATGCTAGGGACTATCAAGGCAACAAAAGGGAGGAACAAGTTAAGTACAAGGAAATGGCCACATAATAGGGTTAATAAGTCATAAATTTACCTTTTCCACGAGGGGCATGCTAGGCACACCAACACTAGGTGCCAATAGGTGCCAAGTGCCAAGTTTCAATGCATTCTATGTGCCAAATCTTCCTTCATTTATTCTCATATAGTTTTTGATAATTTATCTCAAATAACTTTAATATTAAAACATGCCAAAGCATACGAATTCATCTCAATGCATGCTAAACATGCTAAGACTTGCCAAGTGCCAACACGTGCCGAGTGCCAATGTGCGTCAGGGAGTTTGATGCATGCTATGAAGTGGTAGAGCATATCGAAGAGTGCTAAGTTGTTCTAGATAGTGCCAATGCATGCTGAGGAGTGCTAGGGAGTACTAGGAAAACACAAGGGAGCACTAGTCAAAATGCATGGAAGTGAATGAATATGAGGGTGTGTTGGGGAGTGTCAATGAGTGCTAGTTGTCATGCCAAGGAGGGAGTGACAAGGTATGCTAAGCATGGGTAAGGCATGGCAGGGAATATCAGGGAATTCCAAGAAGTTCTAGAGTGCTCTAGGTAGTTCCAGGGTGTGCTAAGATGTGCCAAATAGTGCCAAGGCATGCCAGGTGCTAAGACATGCTAGGATGTGCATGGTGCCAGAGTATGCCAATATGCATTGAGCAGTTTCAAGGCAACAAAAGGAATAACCAAGCTAAAATGCAAGGAAATGAACACATAAGAGGGTTAATAAGTCGAGAATTAATTTTTTGCAAAAGGGGCATGCTAGGCACACTAATAATATGTTCCAATACATGCCAAGTGCTAATGTGTGCCAAGTGCTAATGTTTGTCAATGCAATATTATGCCAAGGTGTTCCAGAGCATACTAGGGAAACAAGGCATGCCAACACATGATAGGGGAGTGTGATGCTATGCTAGGGCATGCCAACATGTTCTTGGGTGTCCTACTCATGGCAAGATGTTCTAGGTACAAAGATGTTCCAAGACATGCGAGGTGCCAAGGAATGTTAGTGTATTGTTCCAAAGCATGTTGATAGAATTGATAGAGCTTGATTATGTATTAAATAATATAGTTCCTACACACACTAGTGAAACTTTATTTAAAGGAAATTTGCTAGATAATAAACCTAATAGAGATGAATCATGTGTTGACTCATAGGAAAACTATATTCTTATGACTTGAGGGAAATGATACATGCTAATTACTTCTTAAAAAATTGACTAACTATTATAACTACTATGACCTTGGACACATAATGAAAATGACTCCACAACAATGGTCCTAAATCATTATCTTTTGACAAAAAACATAGTAACAGGTACATAGCCTCATCAAAAACTCATTGGAATGATCAATGGTGACAAACATTTTTTGACCGTCACCAAAAGTAACCAAAAATAGCATTGGTGAGGGTCAATAAAATATTGTCACTAAGTGTCACCAAAGAGAGAATTAGTGATGGGCCTTTAACGACCCTCACCAAAAGTGCCACTAAAAATGGCTTTGGTGACAAACCTTAAAGGACCATCACTATATACACTTACAATAACGACTTTTTAAAGACTGTCACCATATGCGACATTGGTGACGGACCTTAAAGTTTCGTCACAGGCATGAAGCATCATCAAAAACTCATTGGAATGATCAATGATGACGAACATTTATTGACCATCACCAAAAGTAACCAAAAATAGCATTGGTGACGGTCAATAAAATATCGTCACTAGAAGTGTCACCAAAGAGAGAATTAGTGATGGGCCTTTAAAAACCCTCACCAAAAGTGTCACCAAAGAGAGAATTAGTGATGGGTCTTTAACGACCCTCACCAAAAGTGTCATTGAAAATGGCTTTGGTAACAAACCTTAAAGGACCATCACTATATACACTTATAACAACGATTTTTTAAAGACCGTCACCATATGGAACATTGGTGATGGACCAGGTATGACCCTCACCAATGACCTTTTTTCTTGTAGTGATATATCAGACTACTTTCCTTTGTTTGATGCACTTTTGTATTCTTGGGAGACAATTTGATTTGAAGAAAAAAGTTGGTCTATGTCATTTGTCAAATGAGCAGGACTTCACACATATGCTACTATTATCGTGTATGATTGATTCTGTTTACATTTCTTTAGTGGAAAAACTTTACTTTCATGGATTATATGTGAGATTTATTATTTTTGTTAAGCGTTAATTGCACTTTTGTATGATGCCTAGATGAAGTTGTGATTTTCATATATAACTCATCATATATACGATATATTTTATAATTTCCTTTGTCTAACTATTTAGTCAAAGGAATTATCTTTTACATTATCATCTCTATTTGGTTGTGTTCAATGTTTATTATCACATTTTAAATAGATATCCTTGTAGATCGCATATCACACAAGAACACCCAGGTTTATATTAGAATAAGTTAGTTAGAGCAATGGAATTTTAGAATAGATCACTTATATTATTATTATTCTATCACAAGGTAAGCGTAAACCACCCACTCTCATATTAAAATCCACACTGGGAAACTTGTCCCATTATCCCTAGTCAGAGCCACCCCTTTAAATGGAAAAGGTGTTGTCTTAAGGTCCAAATCGGGTGGTTATCCACCATGTTTCAGCAACAGACCTTTGAGGCCGCAACATTTTGGTGCTAGAATGAGGGAATTCAACTGTGAATGGAAGATGATGCTAAAAATAATTTGAAAAGCATTCATAAGAGTCAAAACCCCTCCACCATTTCTACACCTTCTCAAACTCATTCAGAATCTCCTGATAGGAAGTCTGAAGTGGTAGAAACATATCCCTCATCTTATGAAGTAGTAAGGGTACCACCTTCCCCAGAATACACTCCTAAGTCTCCTAATTTTTTTTCTTTGATACAACAATTAGAATACATAGCCATTTTTGCAGAGAAGCCATAGAGACCCAAATTATATGAAGAGAGTGTTACCTCCTTATTACAACAAACCTAGATTGCAAAGTGAGAGACTTAGGGTTACCCCTTTCGAGTTCCGCATTCCCCCACGACGTAGAAAAGTCACTTCATCAACATCTGAATTAGACACTAGTGAGATCACATCACCTTTCCATCCATTTACTCCTCCATCCACTCTTATCCAATCCATGACTTCTCAAACATCCACTTCTCCAACTAGTACTACAATTATTAGTGCTAATTGAGTAGTAAGTTCTTCACCATCTATACCTACTTTTGAACTGACCTTCCCAATTTCCCAGTCTCCAAATCAAGTTACGACCAATCCACCTTGGACAAATCCTAGTGTTGTTCTAGTTTCAAATCAACATGCACTCCCAGAAAACCCAAAAAAATGGCTACCTAAGTATAATCCTAACGATGCTCTCTCAGCCGAAGAACATCTAAATAATTTTATGCTAGGAATGATTTTCAATGGGGTTGCACATGAAGATGTTGTAGTCAGATTGTTTCCTTATAATTTCCAAGGGTCTACTGGGCCATGCTACTTTTACCTCCCAACAGGGTCAATTAGAGACTAGGATACTTTTTAGGAAGTATTTCTGGCAAAATTTGGTGATGATATGACCATAGCATCCTTGACCAACGATATTTCTAATTTAAAAGCTAATCTAGATGAACATATCAAAAATTTCAATTCTAGATGTAACAAATTGCTAAACAAAATCCTAGCTACGTCTAAACATGTTGTAGATGTACAAATAGAATGGTATATATCATCTCTTCCTTCTAATATTGCATTTTTTGTAGATAGAGCCAATAAGGCTATCCTTGTAGAAAACATGAAATAAGCCCTGTCTGTAGAAAGAAGAATCATAACTTTGGAAAAGAGATCACAAACAGACGGTAGGAAGACAAAAAAAGTGACATTTAAGGATGAATCGAAGAAGAAGACTTCAAAAGACCCTTTTTATCTTGAAGGTCTTCAAAAAGTGTTAAATATAATGTCCAACAAAATGCTTGAAATTAAAAAACAAGTTGTGGAATCCTTTGCTCCTAAGAAACCTTTTCAATCATTCAAAAGGAAACCTTCTTCTTCGTGACAACCCCCAAACACCATTTCAAATGCTGAATCTGACCAAGAGGCAGAAGAAGACTCGCCAAATGAAGAGGAATCCGAAATGGAAGAAGAGATTGAACTAAACGAGATGTGGGATTTTATTCTCCCAACTAAAGAAGAGGCACAAGCAATGCTAGTGACTACAAGAAGCAAAAATTCTCCTAACATGTCTATCACAAATCACAAGTAGAAAGTTGCTACTCCTACAAATGAGAAAAAAATTGCTAAGAAATCTAAGGCTAGCCAAACTGATCCTATTGCTCCAGATTCCCAAAATGCCTCAAAAACATTGGTAATATCTGATACAGTCGAATACAATATAGTGGACGACATGAAAAAAACTATAGAAAACATCTCGCTGCATCAACTCACTAAACTCAAACAACAGTAGAAGATTTTATTAAGAGAATTGAAAGAAGTTCCAGTATATCCTCTGTTATCTGCTGTAGTTACTCAAGCTTCCTACAATATGGGAAAACCTCCCTCATCCTCAAACAAGGTAGATCCTTCAGATCTAGTTCTGATTGGTGATAGGTTTATTTCTCATGTTCCTCCATTTCTGCTCACTTATGAAATTTTCAACAGGAACGTTCAATACTTCCTTGTTGATTCAGGAGCCTCCTCAAATATAATGCCAAGGGTTTTGTGTACCAAATTGAACATTACACCTCAAAAATATGTAGTGCACATAGTTCAGTTAGATAGGAAAAATTTTGAAGTCCTTGGAGAAATAGCCTCAGTTTCAATTAGGCTTTCCTCTAATCCAAAAGTTTCCCAAATAATTGATATTTTGGTAGCCAATATCCCTGAGTTTTATGGTTTAAATCTCAGTAGAGACTGGTCTGAAAAGCTGTACAGTTATTTCACAACTGATTGGTCTCACATGTGGTTGCCACACAATGGTAAGCCTAACCAAATAAAGGTAGACCGAGGGAAATTCATGAAATATATGGTTACTAACCTTGAGGGAAGCAGTGAACCTGTTTCTTTCACTAATAATATCATTGGAAATTACTTAACCGAGTCCTCTTTAGGATCATTTAATGCTCAGAGGTCTCCTTTTTTAGATAACAATGTAGTCTCTCAAAACGAAAATTTTTCACAAACGGATCCTTCTAAATGTCTAAATTTAGTAGATAAAGTTTCTAACAACTCTCCGTTCTGGACTCTCTCTTTTGGCAGCTCTAAATCAAAGGATGGCATAGGTGCAGGATGTATTTTGATCAATCCATAAGGAGAGAAAACCATGCTGGCCTGGAGACTTGAATTCCAATGCACTAATAATGTTGTTGAATATGAGGCACTAATCCAAGGAATGTATAAAGCTACCAGCCTTAATTTCAAATACCTGCAAGTCTACTGTGATTTGGAGATAATTGTGAAATGGGTCAGAAATACAATTCATTGTGTTTTTGGGAACCTTAAACATTATCAATATTTAGCTCAGAAATTGACTTCTCATTTTTCTGCTTTCAACATATCTTCAGTCCCTAGATTACAAAATGCAAGTGCTGACTTACTTGCACATGTGGCATCGAGGCTTATAGCCTCAGAAGATTTTAGTCCAGACAGATTTTCAATAGAATTGATATTTAGGCCATCAATCCCCGACAATGGAACAAATTGGAGAGTATTCAACAATGATGCGGTTATAGTTAATTTCCTTACATCAGAATAATCATATGAAGAACAGATCATAGATGAACATTAGCATGATCTAGAAATCAATCTTAATCATGATCATAACCGGGTCCCAAAATATGTGGTTAGAATGGAAGATCTTTATGATCTAAAGGATAGATTTAAGAAAAGTACTAACTCCAAAACTGAAAGTTCTGCTTTGAGATTTGAAGTAGTGAACCTAGGGTCAAATGAAAAACCTCAAAATGTCAACGTAGGTCTATGCCTATCATCTAAGGAAAGAATATCATTCATTAGTTTTTTGAGGACATATAAAGGAATTTTTGCTTGGGATTATGCAGATCTCGAAACTTATGATGCCTCTATAATTCAACACACAGACCCATGACTTGAAATGAAAATCCAGTTCAACAGAAGCTTTGAAAAATTCACCCCAACCTTGAAAGTCAAATCAAATCAGAATTGAACAAGCTTTTGAAAGCTAAAATAATATTCCCTATTAGACATTCTAAATGGGTATCAAATATGGTACCTGTAAGGAAAAAGAATGGATATATTAGGATTTGTATCGATTTTAGAAACCTGAATCAAGCTTACCAGAAAGATAATTTTCCCTTGCCCACCATGGAACAAATTTTACAATTAGTAACAGGTTTTGAATTAATGTCCTTTCTAGATGGATTCTCAGGATATAATCAAATAATTGTCCATCGAAATGATAGATTAAGGACAACATTCAGGAGCAAGTGGGGAACATATGCCTATCAGAAGATGCCTTTCAGACTCATTAATATGGACGCCACATTTCAACGTGCTATGGACATTGTTTTCAGAGGTCTAATAGATCGGTGGCTATTTAGTTTGATGACATCACAGTCTATTCCAAGGATAGGAACATTCATTTAACTGACCTAAAACACATTTTCGAAAGATGTAATTAATACAGAATTTCCTTAAACCCCAAGAAATCTTACTTTGCTTTAACACGAGGCAAACTTCTTGGGTTGATAGTGTCCAAGAAAAGAATTTACATTGATCCTGATAGAGTTCAAGAGATTGAAAAAATTCCCCTCCCACACAACAAGAAAAACATGCAACCATTCCTGGGTCAAATAAATTTGGTAAAAATATTTGTCCCATATTTTTCACATATTCTTCTACCTCTTCAAGCAATGATAAGAAAAAATGCAATCTTCAGATGGAAAAAGGATGAAAGACAGTCATTCAAGTTGATAAAAAAATATATTATTAATTCTCCCTCATTGAAAACCCCAGACTTTCTTAAACCTTTTGTATTATATACTTTCTCATCTGATACATCATATGCAACAATTTTGACACAACTGAACAATGAAAATATTGAGGCACCTATCTCATTTTTTAGTTATAACTTACAAGGTGCCGAATTAAATTATTCGGATGTGGAGAAATAAGCATTTGTTTCTTTTAAAACTCTGAAACATTTCAGACATTTTATTCTTAAAACCCATACAAAGATAATTGTACCCTACCTTGCAGTAAGATAACTATTGATCCAAAGAAAAGTAGGGGAGAAAATAGCTAATTGGGTAACTGCACTCCAAGAATATGATGTAGAAATCCGGCCAGCTAAAATTTTCAAGGGCCAAGGTTTTTGCAGGATGTTAATAGGAGCTTCCCCGTTACCATCAGAAGAAGATCAAGGTAATGAAGTTCAAATATTAGAGGTAATCCTCAATGAGACCCAATCTCAATATGCTGATATGAAATTTTATCTAAAAAATGGATATGCTCCTATGCATCTTAATTATAAAACAAACCGAGCTTTAAGATTGAAATCAAATCAGTATGATCTAGTCAATGATGTATTGTTCAAGAAGAATTATGATTCAGTATTGCTAAGATGCCTAAAGAAAACTAAAGCCGAAAAGTTCATGCAGGAATAACATGATGGACCAGCTGGAGGACATTTTGGAGGAAATACCACGGCCCACGAAATCCTACATGCAGGGTATTATTGGCCAACAGTCTTTAAATATTCACATGAATATGCAAGGAAGTGCAAAATTTTTCAAACCGCGGCTGGAAGAGAAAGAAGGCTAGCATTCCCTTTACAACTAGTTAACATGCAACAACCATTCGAATAATGGGGATTAGACATAATTGGTGAGATCATTCCTAACTCTTCAAAATAGTACAGGTACATCCTTACAGCTACTGATTACTTTACTAAGTGGGTAGAAGTCGTCCCATTGAAGAGAGATAATACAGAAAATATCACAAACTTCATTGATCAGTACATAATTACCAGATTTGGCTTACCCTTAGCTTTAATGTTTGACAATGCATCTTACTTTTCTGGAAATACAATGGTAGAATTTTGTCTTAAACGAGGTTTCAAGTTGAAATATTCAGCCAATTATTATCCTCAAGGTAATGGAGTAGTAGAATCAACAAACAATAACGTCATTAGAATTATCAAAAGAAACACTGATCAAAGTCACAGGAATTGGCATAAAGCATTAACATTTTCTCTATGGGTAGACAAGATTACTCAGAAAGCCTTTATTGGTTCTTCTCCTTTTGCTTTAGTTTATGGAAAAGAAGTTTTTCTTCCCATATATGTAGCAATCCCATCTCTTGCCCTAGTGCAATTTATTGATGAAAACCCTTCATCTTCTCTCCAAGCCAGACAATTTCAAATCCTCAAGCTTGAAGAAGAAAGAGAAAAGGCTAAGGCAACCCACTTCCATCATCAACAATTAGTCAAAGATTCTTTTGATACAATTTTTGTTAGTCTTAAAAGTCTTGAAGTAGGTGACTTAGTTCTAAAATGGGACAAAGCACACAAGGAAAAGGGTAGACATACCAAATTCCAAAGGCTATGGCTTGGCCCTTTTTAGATCATTGAAAAAACTGGATAATCAACATTTCTTCTACAAGACCTGTCAGGTAAAAAGGATTCTTTGCACGTCAATGGGCAAATTTTGAAAAAATAATTCTCCTAAGATATATCCCCTTCCAATTTTGTAACATATTTCTTTCTAGGAAAATAATGGTCAAATAGTATTTACTTTTGGATATTCAAAATAAAATATTTGGTAACATTTCTACTTTTTTTCTTTTATAAGAAAGTAAGAGTTAAAAGGAATAATTAGCACATTTTAGTGCTAAAGTAAACTTGATTTCTTTGGAAAACCTCATCTTGCTTAAAACATTTACTTTACAAACAAACTCTTGTCTTTATAGAATAAGAAGGTTTTGTTATCAGTCAAGAAAACAATCTTGAACTTAGTAAAGGTTTTTGTAGATCAACATCTTAAAAAATCTAACATTATCACCCAAAACTCTCAAACGAGCTAATGATCCACCCCATCTATTAAAATTTTCCTTTTTCAGAGTGTAATTCTAAAATATAAAAAACTTAAAAGATGAAAAGTCTCAATACGATCTTGTTTACCATGTTCATAAGGAAGTGATTAAACCTAAACATGGTAATAGCTAATGGTATCCTCGATCAGAAGACAATGGATCTCATCAAGATCCAACTTATTTAGTTTAATTACAACCAATGAATGCCATTGTCATTAGTATATTACTGAGACAATGTCTTTTAAGAAACCAAAAAGAGAAAAATGAATCGTTTCTGCTTAAAAGATAACCTTGTTGAAGCTATGAATGCCTACTGGTATCAAAGGCTCTATCTGTGATAAATGAGTAAACTAGAAAAAACTAATCTGCAAAAGAAACCTACTATATTTCTTTAAACTTTATTCGTTGATGCAAATCTTTATACTTCTATCATTACAAGAGTAAAGTAATGAAGTAAATAAGTTGAGAAAGTAATCATGATTCCAGAGACATGTTTTTACCTTATAACTCATGTAATCATTATTCTTATAACCCTAATTACTTTGAAAGTTTTTAGAAATTTCAGAAAAACTACTCAGAGATAACTATTTCTCCCAAGTGAATCGCCAATTGTTGTACTACGAAACGACCTCCCCATTTATAAATGACAATAGCTAGGCTTACAAGTGCAAATGGGGACCCTTTTAAATTTGTATTCTTAGAATAATAAAACCCTAACTCTAAGAAAATTCCTAGCAAAACCTTGCAAAACTAACTAAGGATGAAATCCATATTGCAATTGAAAAATCGCACTTTTCCACATGACCATGTTAAAAATCGTTACAAAAGTGTGATAAGTGATGAGGCCTCCCGTTGCGATAACATCACCTGGTCATTTCGAAATCACATTTCGCACTTTGCATGGTTCGAAAAAAACTGGACCATGCCATTAGGACAACCACAAATGATTTGCAAAATGTGATATTGCGATCTTGCAATCGCATTTTGCTTAAAATATATGGTAAAACTATATTGTATCCTTTTGAAGACTGCGCTACGTGATTAAGTCTAGAAAACTGTGTGGAATAATTACATTTTAAATTCTAAAACAAACAAGTTGATAGATTATTAAATATTTAGCAGCCCAAGGAAGGATAATCATTTTCTTGGTTATGGGTAGTTATAATCAAGTATCTCATTAAAACATTTCTCTTGATCCAAAGTCATTTCACAAAAATTTTCAATCTTAATTGCTAGATATCTTCTACGCTAATATATCTTATCTATCTCACGAAGGGGACAAAAGACATGTCCCTTAGAAAGGTGATGCAGAAACAAAGCAAACAGACCATTGTTGAAGCTGAGTTTACAGAGATGACTCCTACCTCTGCTGATACAATTTGTGGTTGCCGGAGGCACAACATCTTGGGAAGTAATCTACAATAGGCTCGAGGATTAACCTCCTAAAATCACTATTACAAGAGCAGCAACTGATTCTAAAAGGAATTCAGAATTCCAATGTAGAGATGCTTCATGTTCATTCCTTCATAGGATAGGAGCAAGGGCTAAAATCCTCACCTATATAGATATGATTAGGTGGGTAATTGAAAACCTTATTATTGAAGATAGGGAGTTCAAGAATTTAAAGATAGAGCTTATTGGGTCGTTCAGAGCAAAGGATCTGAAGAAAATGTACCACATACCTGATCCCCAGGATATCTACGACAGTACATTTGTGGCTAACTTCACAAAGAAGAATCCAAACCCCTTCAAGCCAATTTAGGGTTGGAGGGTGTTGGACAACAAATTCAATTATGAAAAATCAGGTATGTATATTATAGCCTCTTTGGCAAACCCCTACAACTATGCAGTAGCCATGTTATGTAGATTGTATGGGCTACCCAATAATACTAATTTTTCAATTGAATGGATTCCTTTGATTAATGTCTCTGTTAATTCCCATATCATGAATTGGAATTCAATCTTATCTGACAACCTAGCCACCACCATTACCGAATATCGACAGAAGAAATTATCCTTCTCAGGTAACCTCCCTTCCTTCTAGTTTAGTGCCTACATTATAGATGTTATCTGTATTTTCACAACATTTAAAACCATGGGTTGGAAATGGACCTTACAAGATCCTTACCCAATCCATCTCAGTCATAAACAAATATGGGAGTCACACTACACACCTCACTTCTATAAGATATTCCATGCTATTGTGTTTCCCATACATCAAATGATTTTCGATAAAAAACCCCTAGGTTCTCCCAAGAAGCTATAGCAGACCTGGTTACTGTTGCCAAGTATTTTATTGAAAAATGGTTCACCTATATTAGTGTTTTTTCTAGCACAACTAATCCACATGTCCTTCCTCTATACATTTCTGATAAGTTATTAGCAAGAGATATTTCCTACCAAATTGTGGGAAAGGGCCTGACTAAAGTTCTAAAAGATGGCAAGAAGTCAGTATGGCCCATTTTCCCTGTCAAATGTTGTTCTTTTTCTTTAGCCAATTTTGTTCATGCCACTAAGGAATCATCACATATGGAAGCCCTTGGGCTTCATACGTTGTCCAAAAGGAAATTTGATCCAAATAAAAAGGCATACAATGTCAAAACTGGAGTTAAACTCAAGACACACAATCATGATGATAATCATTTTGAGGATTTGTTACAGTCAATCGTATCCTTCGAACAAGCATTCGAATGGGAAAAATAAAATATGAAACCTAAAGATTTTAAAAGTTTTTAGAAATTTAAAGAGGAGAGGCTCCGGGTGATCCGAATGCATCTATTGAAACCAGAGAATCAGACTACTCCAAGCATCACTATTGATAGTGGAGACCCTAGCTCTCAAATAGACTCTCATGTAAACACTAAGAAGACACTAGACACAGGGAAGTCCCAATATGATGACAACATAGATGAGTCCAGCAGAAAGTCAGCTAAGAAGCAAGTGATGAGCACCTCGGCTACGGAAATCGGTTTAGAAACCAAAGGTGATAGTTTGGAGCAGGAGTGGGATCAGTTTAATCAGAAATTGGAAGGCACTCCTAAAGCCTAAAATTCGCAACAAACAGAGGAATTCAAAACTCCTCCACATGTTCAAAAGGATACAGAGCCCAAGTCTGCCGACAAACAATCTACACCTATGGAGGAATAAGAAACAACATCCCAGCATATTGAAATCATCCCTGCTCTACCTACATCAGGGATTGTTCTCAGAGTGACTGAAATACCTCCACTTGATGTGTTCTATAGCCCTCTCCACAAGGTTGTAGTTAGAAGGAAGAGGAAAAGGAGAAGGGTAAATGCATCTGAATTCCCACCTAGGAACGAGCCCATGGACATGTTCTGGAAGGATGTTACTTTTAGTCGGCCAAGAACTTGACTAGATTATCACAGTTCATAGGAGCATACACATTGACCACTATGGACAAGGCTACTAAGGTCTCTACTCTGCTATGGGAGAAAGAGGAGAGAATTGCATAGCTGGAACAAGAACTCAAGGTAGAGAAAGCAAGCGCAAACAAACAGGCAGTGGAGCAACTAAAGGAATTGCAACAAGACATGGAGGTTTTGAAAATGAGCCATGAGGTCAATATATCAGCCAAAAAAATGCAACTTTAGGAAATGAAGCAATCCATGGAAAGATACAAGGACATTCCCACTACTAAAGAGTTCATAAAATAGGCCTTGGAATTAAATTCCCTTCTGGTGAGACAACAAGAGTATTTCTGCCAAAATATGTCACATATTACTCCCTATCTGACTACTAGTGACCAGCTGACAGATAAGGCAATCAACCAGAGAATGGATTTTAATAATTTAAACACTAGAATATTTGAGTTCATTGAGTGGTAGGAAACAGAAGATGGAAAGAAGGGCAATCTACCCGAGATTGAAGAAACTCATAAGGACATTCTCCTTACAGATTGGGATGCCAGAATCAAACAAGCTGAACTAGTAGTTGCAAGGGAAGCGAGAGTATCAAAAAACATCTTCAAAGTAGTGAACCACATCTTGTTCACCACCAATATCATCAAGGAAGGAAATATGAAAGAAATGCCTGATTTAAATTCTCTGTATAAAGATTTGCAAGAGAAGGCGGGGATTCAGAGAGAGGCAATTGTGAAACTGACTACGACCCACTGGGAGTCGTATTAGCAGTGTTTGGTTAAGCCACATAGATAGATTATGAGTCTCAACTATTCCCTTCACATGACTCAAAGGATGTTGCAACCACTCACCGATGTGATCTTCACCGAACAACTCAGGACCCATTTCGGGCCACCTCCTTAAATTCAATCAATGATTGATATTTACGACTTCAAGGACAAGCTGGCGGATAGCAAGTCATCCTCTTAGTTTTATTTATTTAGGCTCTATTTATTTTTGAAGTTAGTTACCTAGTTAGGAGGAAGGTTTTTTGAAACCTCCTCCAATTTTGTATAATTTATTTTTTCACTTTTAGTTAGTGTAGTATTTATACCCTTCTCATGTATTTAGAGAAGGGTCCATAATTTTATCAAAAACATTTGCAAAGAATGCACTATTGTAAGTTTGTGAATGCTTTGGTGAAATGATGGAACATGATCGTTTCTTTTAGATATCAGACTACATTCCTTTGTTGATGCACTTTTGTATTCTTGGGAGACAATTTGATTTGAAGAAAGAAGTTGGGCTATGTCATTTGTCAAATGAGAAGGAATTCACACATATGGTACTATTATTGTGTATGATTGATTATGTTTACATTTCATTAGTGGAAAAAATTTACTTTCATGGATTATATGTGAGATTTATTATTTATGTTAATCATTAATTTCACTTTTGTATGATGCCTAACTGAAGTTGTGATTTTCATATATAACACACCATATATGCGATATATTTTATGAATTCCTTTGACTAACTATTTAGTCAAAGGAATTGTATTTTACGTTATCATCTCTGTCTAGTTGTGTTCAATCTTTATTATCACATGCTAAATAGATATCCTTGTAGATCGCATATCACACAAGAACACCCGAGTTTATATTAGAATAAGTTAGTTAGAGGAATTGCATTTTAGAATATATCACTTAGATTATCATCATTGTATTGCAAGGTGCTCATAAACCAGCCACTCTCGTATTAAAACCCACACTGGGAAACTGGTCCCATTATCCCCAACCAGAGCCACCACTTTAAATGGAAAAGGATTTATCTTAAGGTCCGAATCGGGTGGTTATCCCCCATGTTCTCGTAGCAAAACTTTCAGGCCACAACAGGTTGGAAGGTTTGGGAGACCCTTAGGTGACCTTGTGTGGCTTCCTATAGGTTTTCCCTCAATTCGGCCTCAAAATAGGCCACTACAGGAAAACCTACAAGATGTCCTAAAAACCTATAGGATTCCATGTATTTCTACAGGATACAACTGAGAGCAAAAGGATGGGTGTTGAAGGTGATGGAAGGCTTAAGGAAGGCGATTGGTGGGTGGAATGGAGTGAGAAAATTCCTAGGATCACTCATAACTCAAAAACAAGGTTGGAAGATGGTTGGATTTTCTCAACATGCTTGGAGGAGTCTCCAAGAAAAATGATGAAATTGGTCAGGGTCTTAGTGAAAGTGAGGAATGATTATGGACGAATGAAGTTGGAAAGAGGTTTCTTGCTATGATATCTCTCTCTACTTATAAAACACCTGCACTACATCAAACAAAGATATTTGCCCAAAAATCATGTAAACAAGAATAATTTCAATAAGCTAGAAAAACAGAGTTTAATGAGCTAGTTGTCTACTTCATGCATGAGGAAAATTTGCAGAATAATATCAAATCATTCATGAGATCTACTATAATATTAAAGATGGAAAAAATTATAATTAAATCCTACACTTGCAAACTGATCAAATGCTGGTTCAAGTATAGTAAACTCTAAATACTATGAGAAAGTACAATTCTGTCTTTTTGGGGCTGCATATGGGTCCTTTCCTCAAATCATGATCCCTGAAGGAAGAGGTGAGGTGATGACACCTACTAATAGCTTTCTAATGCTCCTTTTATCCCTTCTAACCAACTGCTGAAGTAAAGCACAAATGGAAGCAAACTAATAAACAAACTAATTAAATGTACACTACTTGCAATGAAATACTTCTAAGGACAATTTAACCATGAACCTATGAAATTAATCTAAGCATACAGATACAAGAAGAGGAGTATTTTCTACTAGGTTGGGCCCTAACCCTAGAGCTTCAGTGCTCTGAGTTAACTCAATACTGGATCAGGAAAAAGCTCGTTCTTATTATCAAAACAGAAAATTAGATAGCAATGTCTTCCACAAGTCCAGAGCTAAAAAATAACTAGTTTTTTTACAACAAAAAATCGAATCCTAATGAGGCTCTAGGCCTCTTTATTTATACAATTGAAGTCTCCAACGACTTCCTTAAATCTAGGCAGGCTTGGCTCCCAAACTCGAGATGAACTAACTCTTTGACTATCACTTGCTCGACTGCCTTTTGATCTTCATGACTTGGCTATTTGTACTCCGAGGTAGCGTGATTGATGGATGAATATTCATATGAGGGAGGAGTAAATGAGGAGGATTTAACTCCTACAATATCTCTTCCTTGTCCCAATCTATTTTCAGCCTTTAATCTTACAAAAATTCCTTGATTTCCTCTCACAAACCTGCATTCAATGCACATTAGTCCACCAGGCATAATATCTCACTTTAACTCATCTCATTAAACAAAATATAATCAAAACATGTAATAAATTGTGAGAAGAGTTGATTTGATTAAGCTAGGAGGTGAATTAAGGTCCATATAGTTACCTAATTATGAGGTTTATTAGTTAGTCCTATAGGGTGTTTTCCTATGAGTAGATACTATCATTACTTTCATCCCATGGTGGTGGTAGATTCTTGAGTTTATTGGTGATCAGGCACTAGATGGGAATCCTTTCCATAGGTTCGATAGCCACAAGCAGCACTGCTCGCGTGATGACCTAGCCTAACCCCCTATAAATTAGGTTTCTAATGCAATTTGGCTTTGGATTGTGAAATGGTGAAGCATTTCGTGCTCCATAATATGTAAAATACTATGTCTCAATGTAAGTGATCGATGGGTGTTATTGGTATCGTATCCCACCAATCCTGCACCTAAGTACGCAAATTGTTTTCACTATGGTGCCCAAGTGGGCTTAATCTATGTGTGTTGAATTATTAAGGCATAGGGTTTCAATTCTTGGCTTGACGATGTTAACCAATCTCATGTTCTCTTAGGGTGTAAGTGTGTGAAAATTTTGTGTCAAGTGGATGAGTTAATTGAGCATACTTTTTCATGCCATGTGCTACTGAAAATAAAGTGCTTAAAAACTATAAATAATGATGAAAATGAACTAAAAAATGAATATAAAATGAAGCATGAAAATCCCCACCCAAGAAAATTATCAAGAATCTAAGAAAGAGATGGAAAACAAGAATTTCAAAGACACAGAAATGTCCAAATGATATAATGTCTAAGGGACTGAGATCTAAAGGCACTAACCTACTATAAATGATGTAAACAAACAACAAAAATCGGAGGTGAAAAATGCTACAATGTATAGGCAAGAAGCTCCCAAAGTCTAGGACACTCAAGGGGATCCTAAGGGGGAAACAAAAATCTAAACTCTAAAGGGAGTAAAATGACTAAAAAACTATCGAAAAGGGTTGTATAATGGTGAAAAAAACCCTAGAAATCAGTGGCTGAAAATGTTGTACCCTAGACTCCTCAACTAAGAAAATATTTTCCTACAAGATGGAGGTGTACTCTAAACACTAGGGGGAGTTTTACTTCCTCAATGATAAATTGCTAAGATAATCTAGGCTTACGTGTGACTCATGAGAGAATAGAAACCCTTCCCTAGTACACACACAACACAATCAGAAATTCTGAAAAAGTCCAAAATGCAGTTCCTAACCTGAAAAGAACATTGGAGTGTGGAAAAGCCACCAAAAAGTGTGTTTCTCTCATGGGAGACTCGATCAGCATATCTCACCCATATTGTGTTGTCTCCTTCTCGGCTAGTACCAGTGACCTGTGGAAGGATATGAAAAACCAACATAACTGTTTGGTCAATTTAGTATGTCCTAAATTGCTATTTAAAATGTCAATCCGGGAGTTGTAAACTGATGAAGTGAAGTGCACTGTATGTGCAAGATAACCTTTTCCTTAGTCTTTTGTCGTTTTTGAGTTTTTAATTTATTTTTGGGTTTACCTTCTGTGGATTCCCTAGTGTGAGATGGCGAAATTGAAAATTAAGTGTGAATGGTAATGGTGATTTCTACAATGATTTTCCAACCTTAAAAGTTCTCAAAAAGAAAGTTTCTAAACTGACTGTAATGAAATCAATTCTCAAAAAGAAGTAAATGCATCAAAACAATGAACTAGTGACAATGGCCCAGTATCCTTACTACTGTGTGAAAAAGAAAATAAAATCTGAACTTAAGGCAACTCAAAGACTGAAAGTAAAGCAACTAAATCACACTACTTCAACCCATACTCTGACCCTTCACCTTTCGACTTAGTCCGGCTATAGGAAGTAATCATAAACAAGCTGAGTATTATGATATCTAAATTGCAGGAAATTAAATTGCATAAAAGGAAACTAAGATTTAACTACTCATTCATTTTTCAACTCTTGAAAATGACATAAGTAATCCAATCTCTAACTTGCAAGAAAGTAAACTAGATCACACTACTTCAAGTAATATTATGATTCCTTACTAATTGAGTCACTTGGCTATAGAAAGGAAATCATAAACAAGTAAGTAATATGATGTCTAAATGGCAGAAAAGTAATCAAGCAAAACAAAACTTGAAAGAAGTGACAATGCTGGAATTAAACTTCATAAATAAAAATCAGCAGAAAGGACAAGATGATCTCATGTTAGTAGCTATCAAAAACATGTAAATGTGCCTGTGCTGCCTACAAAAACCTGTAAAAGAAACAGTGATCAGCTTAACAGTTATGAAGAGAACATGAAATATGGACAGTGATGAACATTATAACAGCATAAAATATATACAAGTAATGACTACAAAAAGCAGTAAACAAAAGCAAGTAAGAAACTATACAAGCTTTGGTGTACAGGGTCCCTCTGTCACCTCAGCCAACCAACTACTTAATCACAAATTGGATTCACGAACGCTGTCTTCTCATATATTGAATTGCAGAAATAAAGTAAAGGAAAATACATCACAGTGGGATGAAACAATAGTCAAAATTACAACTTCCAAACTAACTGTTCAGCGTATATCAAAGCGTTATTTATAAGTGCAAATGCTAATAACTAATTCCTAGATTTGTGCTGCCAAGAGACATGTAAATCTCCACGGCCTGAGATTTAGTGTGATGGTCATTACAGAAGTTGAGTCCATGGAGTGGTGGTTGCTTGATTCAGTTCGCAGGCTGGTCGACAGTTGTGCCAGTACCTCCAAGAATGAAGGATCGTGCCACGCAATCCTTAACGTGTGCCAAAACAGAGCCGTGCCACCGCAAAATTCCTCATTTGGCCCTTCCTTTGACCGTTGTTGACCATGACTGTTTATGAGCGATTTGGCTGATCTGAGAGGACACACTCCATGTACACATCACCTGCATCCTGCCCATGTGGCTGGTTTCTCCATTGGACACCTGTAGCATAGCTTTTGACAAAATGGCTGCGGAAGCTCGGGCTGGTTGCGGAAAGTGACAAGTTTTCGCAATTGTTGAACAAAAAATCTAAACCAAACAACAGTCAGAAACATAGTTAGGAAACCATTTCATAAGCTCTTTTTAGCCTAATATGCAATGATTTGACATCTGGGTGGATGAAGTAAATGGAAAAAGAAGGTTGAAAGGGTATATAGGGAAGTGCAGGTTTGGGACTCAACATACCCCCACTGTGAAGGTGTTGCATGTCCTCATGCAACCAAAATTTAGACATTCCCCTCTAGTCCATGTGTTCTGATGCTTCTACTAGGACATCTAGCCCTCTTTTCTTCTTCTTTGGTGCTACCACCATCCTTGGTCCTTATTAGACATCTGAATTTGAGATTGATTAAAGCTCTGCTCAACTTTTTGCACTTTTTCTTCAGTTTCTTGTTTTTCTTTTGCCATAGTCCTAAATGAAGCATGGTGTTATCATGAATAATTTTATCTACTTTGCTCTGTTCCTTGAGTGTTTCATTTTCCTACTTGATATGCCTACTTAGAACTTCTAATTCAAACACCTCCTGTTTTAAGGACTAAACTTGTGCATCTAGTGGTAGAGTGGTACTCGGACCTGCAGCTGATTTTTCCAATGACTCTAGGTAGTCATATACCTTTTGTTGATTGGGATCTATTTCAGGTGTCTTTCTTGGACTAATCTCAAAATCTGGTGGAGGAGGAGGATTGCTCTCTAGCTCTAGCCGAAAAGGGCTTTCATCATGTGGGGGACTAGTTTCAATACTTTGTTGAGGACTAGGTGAAGTACGGCCAGCTGGAGTTTTCTCCGGTATTTCTCCACCCAAGTCAATGAAGTGGGGCCGTTTTATTTGTGTTTTATTCCACTTCCCTCTTAACCTGTGGCTTCTCCTCAAGACTGGTGGACTAGTACTCTTTTCTCGTATACTCTGTTTCCCTTTTTCCTTTTTCTTTGCTATAGCAGCCTGAAGATGTACTAATCTTTCTGACAGTGGTTGATAATCCTCCTCTATAGATGGCTCAGGTGATTGGTAGACTTCTTGGATGGTCCTTTTACCTTTATCTTTCCTCTGTTTCTTGTCTTTAGTTCTGTTTCCCTCTTCTTGTTGACCAAATTCTTGAGTTTCTGTAGTAGGGAAGTCTTGGATTAGAGTGCTTTTTTCTCTCCTCCTACTTTTCCTTGGTGTCTTTGGTGTACTACTTTCAGAGGCCTCAGCTATCTCTTGGAAGTAGTTTCTTATCAAGAATTTTTCCCAGGTATCTTTGTTTTTCTTTAGTTGGTCCTCAATGAGAATTTTTACAAGTCCATGATGGTATTGATGAGGTTCTATATTGCCTATGTGTTTTTGGACTGTAATACTCATTTTTTTCAAACTCAACAGCAAGAAATAAGGAAAATTAAGAGTCTGATTCTCTAAGAAATTCATCAGCAGTCTAGCATGGTACATGTACATCGAACCAAAGCGGCCCTCACAAGTGACAAATTTTTGGATAACTAATAGCAAACTAGCCCATTCTTCCTTCAGTGCATGAACAGGTATTCCTTTAGTAAACACAGTTGTGTCCATACCTGGGTTTCTTAGCATAATCCTCCAAGCCTTTTCATCCACGCTTTTGTTATTGAACCATCGTTCACCTTCTTAAGGTAAGCCTGTGGCAGTTGCTACTGTTGACTCAGTCACCATGAGCTTCAAATCTCCAATCTCCACCATTTGACCATCGAAAGACCGTGCAAAAGCCTTGGTTACCTCTTTGTTATAGCCTTTGAACTTCTGGATGAAGCGTAACCATTTGGCTTTCCTCAACAATTCCTTTGCTTGGGGGTAACCTTCTAAATATTTCGGTCCTTCTGGCTCTACCCTTAGTAATTTTCCCATTCCTCTCTCTGTTTTGAATTTCAACCAAGGATACAATTGCGCAAAGGGTTTAGCAGAGGGAAGGTAGCTCGGTTGCAGGGTTTATGGTAAAATGCAGTGGTTGCAATTGGTAGCAGGTAATGGGAATGCCTCAAATTACAGGCAGAACAGAGGGTAAACAAGCACAAATAACTTCACAATTTGAAATGTGTGTATATGAAAGGGAAACCTTTAATGAAATGGTAAGTGAACGGAGTGGAGACGAGATTTGAGTTAACGGCTGCGTACGGGAGATTACACGTTTTCATAGATGGCTGCAGAAAATGCGGTGGAGAGGAGCCGTAGAGGGATTGGTCACATCTCATGAGCGTAGGTGGCAAATGAAAGTGCAGTCAACTTAAGTTTAAACCTGAAAAATCCATCATGAGACCGTTAAGAAATAAATGCATGGTGTGTGGAGTAATATCATGGGATAGGAGTGGACAATGGAGCTATCATATTGAATCATTGCACATAGTAGAACTTTTCATGGTTTGATAACTATGCATAATCATGACTTTAATTGTTATTTGATAAAAAAAAAATTGCTCATACCTTTGGAAACTTTGTCATTTCTTGCCCATAGCCTTTATCCACTGTTCTTTCTTGATGTCTTGGAGATGCTCCATGTCTTCATGGCAATTGCTCAATTACACCTGCATTTTCATGGTTTTTGCACTAACATTTTGACTGTGAATTTTGCAAAACAGAGTGGTGATAGCTGCGGAAATCGTTTCTGGCTGCGGAAACGGTCTCCAGCTGCGGAAACTAGGACAACACCCACTTAGCTGAACAAAGGCAGTTAGAAAAGAACTAACTGAGTGAAAGTAATCCTGAAAGGAACTTTTATTAATGAAATGAAAATGACATGAATGGAATGGAGTGAATGAGATGGAGATGGAGTGAAATGGCAAATGAGATGGAGTGAAGTGAATGAGATGGGGATGGAGTGAAATGGCAAATGAGGTGGAGTGAATATGGAAAAAGAAGGAGAGGAGAGAGAGAGATTTTTTTGGAAAATATAGAGTGTTAGGTGCCCCTGATTTTCACTCTGTATTTTCTTAATAAGACTGCCAATCTATGATTGGTTTTCAGGCTTATACAATTTTTTTTTTTCTCCCTTTTTTTTTTTTTTTTGATAGAAACAAAGGCTAGGCTAGCGGGGAAGAAGGATTCTTCTCCACCAGCCTTATTGCAGAATTCTCTTGGAACATCTTGACAAATTCCTCTTTTGAGAGTGGCTTATGATAAATTTTCAATCGATGGCCATTCATAATAAGAGGAGTCTGAAATTCATCAATGTCTTGATTCTTACTGCTCCATTGTTAAAGACTTTGTCAATTTCATATGGCCCAAGCCAATGGGTCTGAAATTTACCTTTGAAGTCTTTGAACTTGGAATCAAACAGTAGCACCCAATCTCCCTCTTGAAACTTTTTCTCTTTGATGTATCTGTCATGCCACTTAGCTCTTTGATGTTGAACTAGATCAGTCTTTAAAATTGCTTCTTGTCTGATCTCATCTAGCTCATTCAACTGCTCCATTCTGTGCTTTTGGGCTTCTGATAGATTCATCTCCAACTGGACTGCCATCTTGAAAGTCTTGACTTGAAACTCAATGGGGAGGAGGACTTCTTTCCCATAAACAAGTTCATAGGGAGAATGTCCTGTTGTATTCCTCCATGTAGTTCTGTAGGCCCATAAGGCTTCAGGAAGCCTTTCAGCCCAATCTCTTCTGTGTAGATGAACAATTTTGGTGATGATGCTTTCAACAACTTTATTTGTAGACTCCACTTGGCCATTTGCTTGCGAATGGTAAGGAGTAGATTTTCTGTGCTTGATTTTGTATTCTTCCATCAGCTTCTCCATCATGTTGAATGTAAATTGACTTCCCTGATCTGTCACAATTTCTCTTGGGACACCAAAGCGAGTAAAATATCCTCATAAAGAAAGTGAAAAACTGAATTTTCAGTAGCAGAAAGTAATGCTTTGGCTTCTACCCATTTAGTGACATAATCAGTGCATACCAATATATACTTCTTTTGCTTAGATGGTGGATTAATGGGTCCAATGAAATCTAAAGCCCATTTTTCAAAGGGTTCAATGAGTACCTATGGTTGTAATGAAATTTCATTTGAAAGAGTCGGTTTCCCTACTCTTTGGTAGCTGTCACACCTTTTGACATATTATTTTGTGTCCTTGAAGAGGGAAGGCCAATAATATCCTAAAGAAAGGATTTTATAGGCCGTCCTTTTGTCAGCAAAGTGTCCACCACATGGCTCATCATGACATGCCTTGAGGATGTTAGGCATTTCATCTTCCCAAACACATCTTCTGATCACACAATCTGGCCCTATTTTAAACAATTCGTTAGAAATCCTAAATATTTTGAACTCTCCTGAACATTTTTTCTTTTTTCACCAGGAAATAGATGTGGAGGCAGTTTCCCTGTAACTAAATAGTTGGCAATATCTGCATACCAAGGAGTCTTAGTAGTTACTGCAAACAAATATTCATCTGGAAACTTATCCTCTACAGGAGAATTTTCTTTATTATTGTGGATCCTAGACAAGAAATCAACTACTGTATTTTGTTTTCCTGGTCTATCCAACACAGTAATATTGAATTCTTGTAAAAGTAAGAGCCATATTGTAACTCTGCCATTAGTAACAGGTTTGTTCATTAGATATCTAATCGCCGAATGATCAGTATGGACAAACGTTTCATAGCCTGTTATATAATGTCTAAACTTATCGATTGCATGAACAACAGCTAGAAACTCTTTTTCAGCCACAGTATAGTTCAACTCAGTGGGAGTCAAATTTTTACTAGTATAGTAAATGGCATAAGGAACTAAATCCTTTTGACCCAACACAGCTCCTAGAGCTGTATCTAAAGCATCTATAGAAATATGGAAAGGAAGTTTCCAATTTGGCCCTCTCAAAATGGGTGCTTCAGATATTCTAGTTTTTAAAGCTTCAAATGCAGATTGACAATTAGGATCCCATTTGAATTCACAGTCTTTTGTAAGCAGTTTGAAGAGTGGAGATGCTATTTTAGTGAAGTTTTCTATAAATCTTCTATAGTATCCAGTAAATCCTAGAAAAATTCTAACATCTCTTTGACAATTTGGAATAGGCAACTTGCAGATTACTTCAACTTTTGATCTATCAACTTTAATCCCATCGCTTGAAATGTGATGTCCCAAAACAATACCTTCAATAAACATCATAAAGCATTTTTCATGACTTAATGAAAGATTTGTCTCTTTACATATTATAAGTACCTTTTCCAAATTCTCTAATTCTTCTTCAAATGAGTCACCATAAACTGTAAAATCATCCATATAAACCTCTACATAATCATGGATTAAATCAAAAAAAAATCCTAGTACTGCTCTTTGGAATGTTGCGGGTGCATTACATAATCCAAAAGGAAGCACTCGGTAAGCAAAATTTCCCCATGGACAAGTAAATGTGGTCTTATCTTGATCTTCAGGTGCTACCTGAATTTGATTATAACCACTAAAACCATCCAAGAATGAAAAGTACTTTTTTCCTGCTAGTGTATCTAATACCTGATCAATAAAGGGCAAAGGAAAGTGATCCTTCAAGGTTGCTTTATTCAATTCCCTGTAATCAATGCATACTCTCCATTTACCATTCTTTTTAGGTACTATAACCAAAGGAGAAACCCGTCGGCTATCTGAAATTGGATAAATGAAGTCTAGATTGAATAATTTTTGGAGCTCTTCTTTCACTATCTCCCTAATGTTTGGATTCATCCTTCTCTGAGGTTGTCTAATTGGTCTACTATTTTCCTCGATGTAGATGTGATGAATGCAAGTCTTAGGGTCAATACCTTTCATATCTGTATACTCTTATGCAAATGCAGTAGAATGTTTTTGCAAGATTTTGGTTAATTCTCCCTGTTGTGATCTTTCCAAGTTTTTGTTGATATTCAATGTTTTACCTGGAAAGATCTCAATGGCGGAACTACCAAACTCTTCCATAGAGAAAAGAGACATCTGTCTAGATGATAGATACTCAATGTCAGAATCTAACTGAAATTGTGTGCGGTCATATTCTGAGGATGTTTCAAAGTTTTCTAATGTGTTCAGAATTTGACTATCTTCACTGACTTCAGAAATGGTAAAGACATGTTGTATAGTGTTCTCATCATAAACCCACTCATTATCTCCTATTTCTGTAATTGCTTTTGCTGGAGGATACAAATTGAATTTCTTTGTCGAATTACCATCAGAAATATACATATCCCTAGACCTACAACTGATAAACGCATCAGCTATGGCTAGCCAAGGTCTTCCTAAGATGAGAGGGTGTCCTCTTAAATTACTCTTGGGAGTTAAAATCATGAAGTCTATTGGATATTCCCAAGAGTCTAAGGAGACCGAAATGTCTTCTAATACACCATCTGGTTTGATGATTGATCGATCTGCAAGTTGCAGTAAAGTAGGTGTAAAAACAAGATTAGGAAGTTTCAACTATTCCATAGTCTGTCTACTCATGATGTTGATAGCAACCCATAAATCAATCAAAGTATTTGGAATTTCTACCCCATTGATATGTGTTTTAACAATTGGACTACCGGAATCCACATACTTCTGCATAGTAATTTTTCCCATCATGATATCTGCAATTTTTCCTACCAAGTGGATTCTTCTTGTATCTCTAGGTTTCCTTCCTGATCTTTTAAGACTCAACTCCTTTATTGTTTTTGCTAGAATAGGAATTTCTCTAATGGCTTGTAACAAGGGAATCTTGATACAAACATTCTTCAATTCATCTAGAAAATCATAGTCCGACAAAAAGATTTGTTTTTCCACCACTTTGTCAATTTGTAACCTCTCAGGAAAAGGAGGTGTGGATGAAGATGTAGGTTGCTCAACTATAGGAGTTGTGGGGGTTAACTCTTTTTCTTTTTCTTTCCGAGTGCTTGGGTTTTGAAGAGATACTTCAGAACCTTTATTGGCTTCAAGAGAATATTCCTCAGAAATGCTTTGCTTTTAGGAATCTAGAGAAGGTTTATCTAAGACTCTACCAGATCTGAATTGTACATCATTGAGAGGAACAATCATATAGGTAGGAAATGGTTGACCTTCTATTATGTAAGCATTTTGAGGGTTTTTATTATCGGGGTTCGGTAATCGCTGAGAAGGAAGTTGATTTGGCTTCTATTAGAATGGAAGCAAGAGCTGAGAATTTGGATTCTGTTGAGAAGGTTGTTGTTGTTGTGGAAATGGCAATGATAGCTGTGGATTTTGATTGGGAAGTTGTGGAGCTTGTTGGTTTTCAAAATTGAGCAAATCTCCCATAGGGACTTTGCATACCTTGTACCCAAGATTGAAATGGATTTTGCTGTTGGGGCCAAGGTTGTTGCCAAGGATTCCAATTTGGTGGGGTTTGAAAGTTCATAGAGTTGTTAAACCCTTGGTTTTGTTACCCCTGCCAAGGTCTCCTTGCAACAAAACAGAGAGACTCAATTGTATTTGGATCTTCTTGAAAGACAGCTTTGAGCCCAGGAATTAAAGGACAATCCTTGTCTCATGATTCTCTAAACAAATCACACATGTTTCTACAACTTTTGCATCCAAGGGACATTCCCTTAGAGCATGTTTCTTTCTACATTTTGGGCAAAAGATGGCTAAAGCTTCAACTTCTGCTTTCTGCTTATTGTGTATCTTAAGAGTGTCTAGTTCCTCACCTAGACTCCCTAGGATATCAGTTTTGAATTCATCAAGCATATTGCCAATCTCAGCCCTACTTACTGATCCAGTTGCAGATTTGTTTGCTCTGATGAGAGAAGGATCTCTAGGCCCTTTCCCAGTTTTTTATTTTCCCCTTGAGAGATGGACACATAGCTCTGCTATATCATGAAGTGGAAGTTGAGATATATATCCTTTTCCCATCACGTTCAAAATATCTATCCATTCATCTCTAATGGCTTTTAATAGAAGGGATTTCAAGGTTTCTTCATCGAGGTTAGTCATTTTTGCTCTTTTGAGGTTATACTGAAATCTTTCAAGTAGATCCTCCAAGTTTTCATCCTCTTTTTGTACCATTTTGAATACCTCATGCTTATGATTGGTGGGCATGCAATAGTCCAGGGTTCTATCCAAAAATGTCTGTTTCATATCATTCCAAGTCCTAATGGATTGGGTGAGTAATCCCATGAACCATTTCAAAGCTACTCCTTTCAATGTTGAAGGAAACAGTTTGAGTTTTTGAGAGTCTTCCAAATAATCATAAGTTCGACACACAACCTCAAACTCAAATAGAAATGTTTCAGGATCCTCATTTCTTAACCCATGAAAGTTTGGGAGGACAGATGGTGAAATATTTTTCATTGTTGCTCGAGAATCCTCATTGACTATTTGAAATCCGAATGAGTTATCTCCATCCCTATTTCCCCCATTGTTACCTCTACCTCCTCCATTGTTTCCTCCCCCCCCCTCCTCTACCTCTACCTCTACCAAATCTGTTAACTATCTCCACTGTCATGATGGCTTCCTTAGAGACTTCAGAGTCCTCTGGTTCCTCTACTAATGGCGAACGAGGAGGAATTTCTCCGTCTTCTTACTCAGGTGATTCTACTTCTTCAATTACAATGTGTCTCCCTGTAGAAGGAAAGAAATGATCTTTTCCTAATTCAGATTTGATGGATGGTGTGGGAGAGTCTCCTAATTCCACTACTGCCTCTTGAACTATAGGAATCCTAAGGCTAGGAGTATGTATTGGAGATGATGGAGGTGTCTCTTGTCTATTCCTTGAAGTAGATGGAGTTGTAAAAATCGAACTCTTGGCTCTAGCTAAAAACCTTCCCCTAGAATCTCTTGCTCTATGCATGTCATTTTTTCTCTTCAATTCGGGCTAATAATTCTTTTTCTGATCTTCCAGGTCACATTACGTGCAAGAGGAGAGAATAATCTGAGAGGTTATCAATTTTCCTTTCTTGAAAATTTGTCTTAATATATATATATATATATATATATAGATATATATAGATATATTTTAAGAAATTGGCTACCTAGTTTCACTTCCCCGGCAACGACGCCAAAATGTTTAGTCAATTTAGTATGTCCTAAATTGCTATTTAAAATGTCAATTTGGGAGTCTTAAACTAATGAAGTGAAGTGCACTGTATGTGCAAGATAACGTTTTCCTTAGTCTTTTGTCGTTTTTGAGTTTTTAGTTTGTTTTTGGGTTTATCTTCTGTGGATTCCCTAGTGTGAGATGGCGAAATTGAAAATTAAGTGTGAATGGTAATGATGATTTTTACAATGATTTTCCAACCTTAAAAGTTCAAAAAGAAAGTTTCTAAACTGACTGTAATGAAATCAATTCTCAAAAAGAAGTAAATGCATCAAAACAATGAACTAGTGACAATGGCCCAGTATCCTTACTGTTGTGTGAAAAAGAAAATAAAATCTGAACTTAAAGCAACTCAAAGACTAAAAGTAAAGCAACTAAATCACACTACTTCAACCTATATTCTGACCCTTCACCTTTCGACTCAGTCCGGCTATAGGAAGTGATCATAAACAAGTTGAGTATTATGATATCTAAATTGCAGGAAATTAAATTGCATAAAATGAAACTAAGATTTAACTACTCATTCATATTTCAACTCTTGAAAATGACATAAGTAATTCAATATCTAACTTGCAGGAAAGCAAACTAGATCACACTACTTCAAGTAATATTCTGATTCCTTACTAATTGAGTCGCTTGGCTATAGAAAGGAAATCATAAACAGGTAAGTAATATGATGTCTAAATGGCAGAAAAGTAATTAAGCAAAACAAAACTTGA
>APFE031138186.1:0-11030 GCA_000404065.3 Pinus taeda
TAAATGAAGCAAGGGAGGAATGGAAGAATGACGAAGAAGTTTGGGCACTTATTCAAAAGTTACAACAAGATTCCAGTGCATCTGATAGATTTAGCTGGAAAAATGATTCATTATGGTACAAAGATCGCTTATACCTCTATAAGAATTCCTAGCTAAAACAAAAGATTCTTATGGAATTGCACACTTCTCCCTTAGGAGGGCACTCAGGATTTTAAAAAACTTACCACATGGTTATGAAGGAGTTTTTTTGGGATGGCCTTAAATCAGATTTTCAAAAGTTTGTGACGGAATGTTTGGTTTTCCAACAAAATAAAGTTGAAACAATTAAGACACTGGGTCTATTACAACCTTTATCCATTCCAAGCCAATGTTGGGAGGAGGTTTCAATGGTTTTTATCACAAGTTTACCCAAGTCTGAGGGAAAGAGTGTCATCATGGTGGTAGTTGATAGAATTACCAAGTGACTTGTAGTTTTCAGACTGACAAGTTGTGTATGAATGCAGGGACTGTAAGTGATGGTGATGTTACGCTTCAGCAATGCTACAGGGAAATTGCATTGCTAGAATATTTGTTGGAAAATTCGGAGTATGATGTGGGAGAAAGACTGGTTGACAGTCTCGAGAATTCTTCAGAAGATTCTTTGGGCAAAGAGAATCAGCATAGTGATGTGCTGATAGTGGAGGAGAATTCAGAATAGCATACTGTAGTGCTGGCAAAGGAGGATAAGGTATTGATGCCTTCTGATTTTTATTATAACAAGTGTTTTGTGAATGCAGGTATTGTTGTAGAACATTTGACTCAATTGAGAAGTCAAATGAAGGAAGAAGAAGTTTTATGTTCCAGAAGACAAGAGGGTATGGATGATTGGGTGGTAGTAAGAAATGAGAAAGTCAGAACAGAAACAAGCAAAGAAGCAAGAAGTTATCAAGTGACAATACCGATAGAGAGAGTAAAACTTGAGCAAACCGTCTTAGCTCAGCAAGTAAATCAGCAGTGGGGAGATTTATTGGATCGAGAGATTGAAACTATCAGAAGACTGATGACGAAAGAATCCCAGAAAAGACCAGCAGTAGCAAGACAAAGGAGAAGTAGCAAAAGAAAGACAACAGAAAATTGTGAAAGCCTATTCAATGGAGCGATGCAGCATAAAGTGGGAAAACCTGAAAGAGAAGCAGTAGCAAGTGGAAAGTTACAACACAAGATATGGGATCCAGGCATACACAGATCCGAACACATGATCAGGCGATCATGATTAGTTTAACGTTGGGAGTCTGATGCAGGAGCATCAAGACCATTCTTTTTCATTGTAAATATGTAATTAAAGGGGGTGTGACAATTCTTAATATTTTATTAATTAATTTGTTATTTTTAATAAAATAGGAGAAAGTGAGGATTTTGTAAATATCTATTAAGATATGAGAAAAATAGAGTTAGAATTAATGAGGGAGCCTAAGTTGGAATTAGTTTCTAAGTCTTAGGGATGAGAATCTATCTTTTAGGGATGTTGAGAGATTTAGGGATTTGTTGAGATACTAAGGGGATTGAGAATTTAATTAGATCATTTTTAAAAATTGTATAAATAGGAAGGGGTTTTGAGAGAAAAAGACATTGAGATTATGAAAGAGTGTGGTAGAAATCTGGTTTTGAATAGCCAAGGCTGTAAGCCTTTAGAAATTGTAAAGGGCCTAAATGTTGAAGATCCGGCCAAAGATCTAGAGTTGTAAGTCATTATTTTGTTTCAGAGTATATATTGATTGAATTATGTACATGTGAATTGGAAAATTTGATTCTGTGTAATTTGTAAAGACTGGGTATTGGATGATTGATGAACTAGTTTTGATATTAATTCGACCGATGCTATCAAAGTGGACTGGAATTGTTCCTGTATTTAAAGAACTCATAAATTGTTGTATCGATTATTGAATGATCGACCTTATAGAAGGAAAATTATTGGAATGGTATTGCTGACACAAATGTATACAATTTACTGTATCGATCAATGGAGTGATCGATCTCATATAAGAGAATTAAATCGAATTTCATATTATGAAAGTGAGGTGGTGGATGCCATTGATTGATTGGCATTCCAGGAATCGAAGTTAAGTAAGTGCGTTGAGTATATATCTGAATGTGAGAATGAACAACATTGTGAAGAGGTCACATGGCACAGGTTAAATGGCAACGTGTACAGCAGAAATAAACCTCCGGTTTGAAATTCATTACCCTGTAGAAAGTTTCTTGTTATATGGATGTTCATAAGTTGCAGATCGATTGGGAAATTGAGCGCTGCAACGTGAATTGACTCAGAACCAGATCAGAAGCGATGAACCAAAAATTCAATTTAATGGGTATTTTGATTTCACTGTTTGTTCAAGGCATTTGTAAATCGCAGATTGTAATATATACACCGTGTTGAAGAACTGGTTCCTCAATGTAAAATCGAGCCTGCAGATTCTCAGTAACACGCAAGGAGTTGGCTTGTCAAGAATTGTTGGACGCAGGTTCTAATCAAGGTATGTGATGAAAACTCTTTCATAAGAGGAGCATAATTCGTTTTTACTCTGTATTTTCAATGGAACAGTGAATCGATTAGTGATAGATGCCTCTTAATGAAGGTTCAAAAGTCATTTTGTGAAATGTCAGAACTGAATGCGTTGAATTTGGTAAAAGTGTTGTTAAATTGCAGCGTTGGGAAAAGGAGATGGTTGAAACGAAATTTTAGTGGGGAGTCAAGTTTGAAAGAAACACACAACCCAATTACTATGCGTAGAGCCAGAACATAATGGTTAATACACCGGAAAAGGAACAGATTTTGTGTGAAGATGTCATGAGAGCATAGTAAGAGTGCAGTACTACTGTGAGACATGTTTGTTAATAAACCTGGTGGACTGATATATCAAAGTGTGTTAACTTGTGTGAATAATGAATTGCTGTAAAAAAAATCAATTACCTTGAAACATATAGCATGAGCGCACTCTTTTAATTCAATCACATATAAATATAAGATTATTGGGTTTATTTGTGGATGCATTCAAAGTTTAGGATTGCAGTTATTTAAATTGAGAGTTATTTTGATTGTGAGTTATGCTTCCGCGTGCAAACGACATAGAGGTTGAATTTGCAAAAAGAATTTGAAATAAGCTTCAGTGTATGAAATTGTCAGATTGGTTTTTGAACTATTGGGCAGAAATTGCAATGTATGGTTAAGAACACATAGTTTAAAGATTCTGGAGTATTTGCAGGCCTAGTCCTGCGTCACATTCTCTGTATGCTTGTAAAGCCAATTCAATTGGCTGTATGTCTCTCATTCTCCCCGGTTCTTATAGTAATGGGGCAGTTTTGTAATGTTAATGGCTTACGGGTTCCTGCCCTTGCAGCCGCCGACATATGTAAAAATATTTTGATTTCCAGTTAATAGAATTAGATGTTACAGAGAATAAAAATAGTGTTACAAAATAGTAAAACTTAAAACATAAAACTAACAAACAATATAGTAATAAAATGAATTAATATTACTAATATAGTAATAACATGAATTAAAATTATTAATATAGTAATAACAAGAATTAAATAATGATAATTATTAGTGTAATAGTGTCAGAAATAGTGTTCAAAAAGTAAAAACATAAAACAAACAACAAACAAATAGTGATACATAAATTAAATATTAATATGTAAGAACAGAAAAAATATGATAATGATAGTATATAGTGGTTACAAAATAGTGTTACAATATAGTAAACATAGGACAAAAAACATAACAATAACATGAATAAATTATAAATTAGTAATAACATAATTAAATAACGAAATGTTAGAATAATGGTGTTACAAAATAGTGTAACATAATAGTAGAACATAAAACATAAAACAAACAAACAATATAGTAGTAACGTGAATTAAAATTATTAATATAGTAATAACATCACTTAAATAATTATAATGATTAGTATAATAGTCTTGCAAAATAGTGTTACAAAATATAAAACATAAAACACAAAACAAATAAATAATATAGTAAGAACATGAATTAAGATTATTAATATAGTAATAGCATGAGTTAAAGGATGATAATTATTAGTATAATAGTGTTACAAAATAGTAAAACATAAAACAAAACAAACAAACAATATAGTAATAACATGAATTAAAATTTCCCGGATGTGGGTGAATGATGGCCAAGACGGTATGTGGGAGGCGCGCGAAATGGGAAAGTGGCAGCCCTACTGTACCAGATGTTACAGCTATGGGCTAACTAGCCGACTGCGCACAAATACATTTATGGTAGCATTTACGCTGTCGTCCATGCTCTGGGTTCTTAGCGCAATGGTGCTACGCTCATTCCGCATAGCTACTGTTCAGGGCGACTCTCAGTGGGATCGCTCGTCCATCTGCTCTGGTGCATGTTGTCCACTCTTCCATGTTTGTCTCTCTCTGCTGGAATATGTGTGCTTTTACAACCTTCGACCTCCATTCTGTTCCGGCTCCTGGCGCTCATAGCTTTTTTTAGGCTCAGTCTTTGGCTCACTCAGCGCGTACGCCTCTCAGTTGTTTCTCTACCTTCCATTCTCCGTTCAACAATCCTCCTCCCATAAAGATGCCTAGACAAAGGATGAGATTATTCAGCAGCCATAGTGGTCCACATGGGCGCGCCACCCACGAGCACCTCTCCACTTCTCTGGATCCCTCTGAGGATGCATCATTCAACCTTGCGACCAAACGTGGCAGAGGCAGGGGAAGAGGGCGAGACAGAGGCGAAGACTGTATACATAATGCGCATCCCACAGCCCGCTTCCGCATTCCATGTTCTCTAGCCAATTCCACCTTCATCGTCTCAGTGACTATCAAAAAATGTGAGAATGAACCGGGTTCGGGAGCTTCTCATCAGGGGTTTCCTGTAGAACTGAGGCAGGCAAGTTAGATTGCCACTCAGCGCCATGTCTCCAGAGGAATGCCTACTCTGCACACTGGAACCAATGCTGGCCCAAGCGAGCCTATGAGAGGAGAGCCCTCTAGTTCTGCGGACCTCTCATCTAACTCCACGAACTAAAGACAATTGGGATGCAGAATTGTGGAGGAACAACCGTCAACCTCAGATGCAGATTGAACTGGTCAGTGTCTCTAGTTTTTTGGTTTGGCCACTGAAGCCGACGACCTCCTTCTTTTCGATTCTCAGTGTTCATGCCTGTTTTGGGCTTTTGTCAATTAGCCAGGTCGGGGTCTGTCTTTGTTACTATTTGTGTCATTATCAGTTCTTGTATGAGTTAGTGTTTCGAGTCTTTCTGAATTGTTTAGTGTCCCTTAGTATTAACTTCTCTGATGTAAGGTCTTTGGCCTGGTTCCACAATCAGGCAGTCAAGCTTTTTCTCCTTGCCAAATCCCTAGCATGAACTTTCGAGGAACTGACCTCGCTGTAACTTTTTGTATGAATATAGTAGAACAAATTAGAAAAAAAACATGAATTAAAATTATTAATATAGTAATAACATGATTTAAATAATGATAATGATTAGCATAATAGTGTTACAAAAAAGTGTTACATAATAGTAAAACATAAAACATAAAAAAAACATACAATATAGTAGTAACATGAATTAAATAATTTTAGTGATTAGTATAATAATCTTACAAAATAGTGCTAAAAAATAGTAAAACATAAAACATAAATATTGTTTCAAAATAGTGTTACAATATGGAAAAACATTAAACATAAATAGTAAAACAAAAAACATAAAACAAAAAGACAATATAGTAAGAACATGGATTAAAATTATTAATATAGTAATAACATGAATTAAGTAATTATAATGATTACTATAATAGTGTTTCAAAATAGTGTTACAATATAGTAAAACATAAAACATAAAACAGACAAACAATATAGTAATGACATGAATTAAATAAAGATAATGATTAGTATAGTAGTGTTACAAAAAAGTAAAACATAAAACATAAAATAAATAGACAATATAGTAATAACATGAATTGAGATTATTAATATAGTAATAACATGAGTTAAATAATGATAATGATTAGTACAATAGTGTTACAAAATAGTAAAACATAAAACAAACAAACAAACGAAATAGTAATAACATGAATTAAAATTATTAGTATAGTAATCACATGAATTAAATAAAGATAATGATTAGTATAATAGTGTAACAATAAAGAAAAACAAAAAACATAAAAAAACAAACAATATAGTAATAACATGAATTAAAATTATTAATATAGTAGTAACACTAATTAAATAATGATAAAGATTAGTATAATAGTGTTACAAAATAGTAAAACATAAAACATAAAACATAAAACAAACAAACTATATAGTAATAACATGAATTAAAATTATGAATATAGTAATAAAATGAGTTAAATAATGATAATGATTAGTATAGTAGTGCTACAAAATAGTAAAACATAAAACAATCAAACAAACAAACAAACAATATAGTAATAACATGAATTAAATAATTATAATGATTAGTATAATAGTGTTACAATATAGTAAAACATAAAACATAAAACAGACAAAGAATATAGTAATAACATGAATTAAACAAAAATAATGATTAGTATAGTAGTGTTACAAAATAGTAAAACATAAAACATAAAACAAACAAAGAATATAGTAATAACTTTAATTAATTAATGATAATGAGTAGTGTAATAGAGTTACAAAATATAAAAAAATAAAACGTAAAACAAACTAACAATATAGTAATAACATGAATTAAATAATGATAATGATTAGTGTAATAGTGTTACATAATAGTAGAACATAAAACCTAAAACAAACAAACAATATAATAATAACATGAATTAAATAATGATATTGATTAGTATTATAGTGTTACAAAATAGTAAAACATAAAACATAAAACGAACAAACAATATGGTAATAAAATGAATTAAGAATACTATTTTAGTAATAACATGAATTAAAATTATTAATAAATTAATAACATGAACTAAATAATGATAATCATTAGTATAATAGTGTTAAAAAATAGTAAAACATAAAACAAACAAACAAACAATATAGTAATAAAATGAATTTAAACTATTAATATAGTAATAACATTAGTAAAATCATGATAATCATTAGTATAATAGTGTTACAATATAGTAAAAAATAAAACAAACGAACAATATAGCAATAACATGAATTAAATAATGGTAATGATTACTATAATAGTCTTACAAAATAGTGTTACAATATAGTAAAACATAAAACATAAAACAAACAAACAATATAGCTATAACATGAATTAAAATTATTAATATAGTAATAACATGAATTAAATAATGATATTCATTAGTATAAAAGTGTTACAAAATAGTGTTCCAAAATAGTAAAACATAAAACATAAAACATAAAACAAACAAACAAGATAGTAATAACATGAATTGAAATTATTAATATAGTAATAACATGAATTAAAATTATAAATATAGTAATAACACGAATTAAATAATGATAATGATTACTATAATATTTGTTAACAAAAATAGTGAAAACATAAAACATAAACATCAAACAAATTAGTAATAACATGAATAAAATAATTAAATCATTAGTATAATAGTGTTACAATAGTGTTACAATAATAGTAAAACACAGAAATAAAACAAACAACAATATAGTAAAGAACATGAATTAAAATTATTAAAGATAAGAATAATATGAATTAGATAATGATGATGATTAGTATAAAGTAAGTGTTACAAATGTAACAATAACATAAAACAAACAAACAACTATATTATGACTGAATTTAAATAATGATAATGATTAGTATAATAGTGTTAGAAAATAGTAAAACATAAAACATAAAACATAAAACAAACAAACAATATAGTAATAACATGCATTAAATAATGATAAATATTAGTATAATAGTGTAACATAACAGTAAAACAAAAAACATAAAACAGAGAAGGAATATAGTAGTAACATGAATTAAAATTATTAATATAGTAATGACATGAATTAAATAATTATAATGATTAGTATAAGAATCCTATAAAATAGTGTTAAAAAATAGTAAAACATAAAACACAAATAGCATTACAAAATAGTGTTACAATATAGTAAAACATAAAACATAAATAGTGTGACAAAATGGTGTTACATTCTAGTAAAACATAAAACATAAAACAAACAAACAATATTGTAATAATGTGAATCAACATTATTACTATAGTAATAACATGAATTAAAATTATTAATACAGTAATAACATAAATTAAATAATTATAATGATTAGTATAATAATCTTACAAAATAGTGTCAAAAAATAGTAAAACATAAAACACAAATAGCATTACAAAATAGTGGTACAATATAGTTAAACATAAAACATAAATAGTGTTACAAAATGGTGTTTCAATCTAGTAAAACATAAAACATAAAACAACAAACAATATAGTAATAACATGAATTATAATTATTAATATAATAAAAACATGAATTAAATAATGATAAGGATTAGTGTAATAGTGTTACAGAATATTGCTACAATATAGTAAAACGTAAAACATAAAACAAACGAACGAACAATATAGCAATAACATGAATTAAAACTATTAATATAGTAATAACATGATTTAAATAATGATAATGATTAGTATAATAGTGTTACAATATAGTAAAAGAACATAAAACATAAACAGGACAATATCCGGGTCCTTGCTTTCCTAACGTCAAGCAAGACCTCCAAGGTCATTGCTCGGTGCGGACAAGCAGATAAATTACATTGTTTGTCCCTAAACGTCCAAACAAGCAAGAAATTTCAATTGACTTATTGGGGCTCTCATAAGTAACCAAAGAGCAATGGCGGCCTTATTAGTTAGCAATAACATGAATTAAATAATCACAATGATTTGTATAATAGTGTTACAAAATAGTAAAACATAAAACAAACAATTAATATAGTAAAAGGATGAATTGAAATTATTAATATAGTAATAACATGAATTAAATAATGATAATGGTTAGTAAAATAGTTTTAAAAAATAGGCTACAAGATAAGAAACTTAAGACAAAGAATAAACAAATAATATATTAATACTGAATTAAAATTAATTTAAATATTAATAATAACAGAATTAATAATGATAACTGATTAGTGTAATTAGTGGTCAAAATAGTAAAACACTAAAAATATACAAACAACACTTAATAACGAGAATTAAAATTATTAATATAGAAATAACATGAACTAAATAATGATAATGATTAGTATAATAGTGTTACAAAATAGTAAAATATAAAATGTAAAAGAAACAAACAATATAGTAATAACATGGATTAAAATTATTAATATAGTAATAACAAGAATTAAATAATCATAATGATTAGTGTAATAGTGTCAGAAAATAGTGTTACAAAATAGCAAAACATAAAGCAAACAAACTATATAGTAATGATATGAATTAAAATTATTAATATAGTAATAACATGAACTAAATAATGATAATGATTAGTGTAATAGCGTTACAAAATAGTGTTACAAAATAGTAAAACATAAAACATAAAACAAACAAACAATATAGTAACAACATGAATCTAAATAATGATAATGATTCGTATAATAGTGTTGCAGAATAGTGTTACAAAATAGTAAAACATAAAACATAAAACATAAAACAAACAAACAATATAGTAATAACATGAATTAAATAATTATAATGGTTAGTATAATAGTTTTACAAAATAGTTTTACATTATAGTAAAACATAAAACATAAAACAAACTAATAATATAGGAATAACATGAATATAATAATGATAATCATTAGTATAATAGTGTTACAATATAGTAAAACATAAAACATAAAACAAACAAACAATATAGTAATTACATGAACTAAATAATGATAATGATTAGTATAATGGTGTTACAAAATAATGTTACAATATAGTAAAACATAAAACATAAAACAAACAAACAATATAGTAGTAACATGAATTAAAATTTTTAATATAGTAATAACATGAATTAAATAACATGAAGAAAATTTGAGCATTCCTTTCTTAGACATTCTTATCATCAAAAAAGAGGATAGCTCTCTGGGACATAAGATTTTCAGGAAGTCAACTCACACAGAGAGTTACCTTCATGTGGATTCCCACCATCACCCAGCCCAAAAGCTTGGCATTTTGAACACTCTTGCCATTAGAGCCCTCCGAATTTCTGACTCAGAACATATAAACGAAGAGAAGAGGCATTTAGTTTCAACCTTCAAAAATATAGGCTACAAGGATCATGAGATTAAAAAAGCCATAAATAAAGTTGAAAGGAGGTTGTCATCTCCCAAGCCTAAAGAGCAGGATCAACCTCAAGGTGGTAAGGTTTTTCTACCTTATATCCAGGGAGTCACAGATAAAATGGCAAAGATCCTAAGAAAGAAAAACATTATAACTCAATTCTCAGCTTCGGGTACCATCAGACAAAGTTTAAAATCTGTTAAGGATGATATTGACAAGCAACAACTTAAAGGAGTCTATAAAATAGACTGTTCGTGTGGAAAAAGCTACATAGGTGAAACCGGTTGCTACCTCTAGACAAGACTGAAAGAACATGGCGCTGACATCAGGAATGGAAGATCTCATACCTCAGCCTTGGCAGAGCACTCCTCGAAGACTAAACACCACATCTGCTTAGAAAGCGCATCAATTATCGCAAGAGAAGAGCAGCATCAGAGACGGAAAATCAGAGAAGCCCTCGAAATCTTGAAGCATCCTTGTAATCTGAACAGAGACAATGGTTTGGAGATTAGTGGAAGCTGGCTTCCCCTGATTAGTGAGATCAAGAAGCGTCAACCCAACCCCAGGTAAGTTGTCAACCAGGTACCCCAGGTAAGTTGTCAACCAAGTAAGTTGTCAAACAGGTCAGTTTTTCCCTCCCTTTCCTTTTTATATTATGGTTAGTCAAGTTATTTTTGTCATTAGTATTAGTATCTCCATCAGAACCCTTTAGTTTATTAATTCTCTTCATATTGATCAATTAATATATAAATTAT
>APFE031138195.1:0-26744 GCA_000404065.3 Pinus taeda
AGCTCCAGCCTTTGCCTCTCAAACCAATTGAAGTCAGCGCACCTTTTCAGCAGTGGGGATTGGATTTCATTGGTGAAATTCATTCGGCATCATCAGGACAACATCGATGGATATTGACGGCCACGGACTACTTCACAAAATGGATTGAAGCAATTGCTACTCGACAAGCTACGGATGAGGTAATTATTTCTTTTCTCCAGACCAATATTTTGTCACGCTTTGGATGTCCAAGTAAGCTAATCACAGATAATGCAGCAGCGTTTAAGTCAAAAAGGATTATTGAGTTTTGTTATAAGTACAATATTAGTTTGGGACATTTAACCGCATACCACCCTCAAGGAAACGGATTGGCGAAGTCATCTAATAAATCCTTGGTCAATATCATTAAGAAATTGTTGGAAATCAGCAAAAAGGGCTGGCACAAGAAGTTGATAAATGCACTATGGGCTGATAGGGTGAGTCAGAAAAAGTCTATTGGTATGTCTCCTTTCGAGTTGGTGTACGGAACAAACACAGTTTTTCCAAATTCACTTGCTGTCTCGGTAGTCAAATTGCTTCAAGAAGCGGGTAGTGACGAAGATCCTATGCAGAGAAGGATTAATCAGATGATTCATTTGCAGCAGACACGGGAGGAGGTATTTCAAAACACTTGCAAGTTGCAGGAGCGTATCAAAAGGATTTATGACCGGAAAGCAAAGGAAGATACATTTCAGCTAGATGAGGTTGTTTTAAGATGGGATGCTCGTCATGAAGACAAGGGAAAGCATGGCAAATTTGAAAATTTATGGAAGGGTCCTTATAAGATTACAGCATATCGCGGCCAAAACGCTTTCCTTCTCAAAGAGATGAATGGAGATGAATATCCTGGAGGGCCGATCAATGGTCGACTGTTTAAGAGATATTACTTTTGAGTATTTTCTACTCATTTCATTATCATTGTACATATCATTTTACTTTTGTTCTATTGCACATGTACACTAACTTATCATCTTCTGTTTGGGGCCCGAGGTGAAGGCTATAATTCTGAAAATGAAAGTTAGTAGGTCTAAGTTTGTCAAGTCAGTTGTCTAAATCTTTAGTTTTGAGTCTAGTTTGGTCAAAGCAATTTTTGTTTTTTTTTTTTTTTCTCAAGATTTTGTGTCGGAATAATGACTCCATCGCCCAATGAGTGAAGGCACTGTCTAGCTCTTACATATATCTGTGGTTCTTGGCATCTCCAAGGAGCTACCATCCCCATGGGAGCCAATGTTAGAGTCGGTCTAGTAGCCCTCCACCAGAGATCAAAGCTCTTTGCATTTCATAATTAGGTGTCCCATCAGTGTGATCATGTTGCATTCCGTTAGGCATGCCATAAATCTGCTGGAGGAGTTTGTGTCTTTTATTCCCTTCCTGTTTGGCACTGCTGGTTTAGGTTTGTTTGAGTGAATAAAATTTTCAAAGGGTCATTTATCTTGTTTTAAATTTTGAGGTCTTAGGTCTAGGGTTGAGTCAATTTTTGTCTTGAGAGGTCATAAAGGACCAGCAGGCCAGAGGGATGTCCTTCATAAAGCATCATTTCAATAATTCTCATCATTGTACAGTTAAATTTTCACCTTGTTTTCAAAACTCTGTTTTTGAAAAACAAAGGTCATTATCTCATTTTTTGTAAAACTTTGTCAAAATTTCAAATTCTCCAAATGTTGAAGCGCAGCCTTGGTCTCCTTTGCCAAAGCATCTCCAAAGCCATCTCTGCAAACTTTTTTAGAAGAAATCATCATTTCAACCAATTTTTTCAAAAAAAGAAAAAAAGAAAACCAGAAGTCAGAGCCAATTAATTCAAAAAGTGTCAACATTCAAACATTACAAAGTGGGTTTTGGGCAAATAAAAATCAAAAGGGAGCCTATAAAAGCACATCACTCTTCATTAGCAACTCATTTGCCTCTCACAAGCCAAGAGAATCCTTGCAAAGGCGATTTCAAGAGTCATTGAGCAAATTGGGCAGTTTTCAGGAGCGCGCTATGCATCAGCTGAGGCGCGCTACACACCCATGGCGCGTTATGCATCAGCGCGACTTTTCCAGTACATTTTTACTCAGGCGCTACGCACCAGAGGGGCGCTACGCGTTGGAAAAGGTGCGCTACGCGTTGGGTTTTTCGCCCAATAAACCGCCAGCAAGCTACCAAATCCTCTTTTCTCTCAAGAAATCTTTAGCATTTGAAAAAGTCAAACAGCAGTTCATTGGGTGCAAAGTCAACATTACATTTCAGTCACTGTGCCTCCAAAACCATGTCAGAAACCGAATCAGATTATGAACAGAGTGATGACCGTGATTCAACACCGGAGATAGAGGTGCCAAGGAGGCATCACAAGGGTGGTAAAGGTGGTCGGCATGTCAGGGAGGAGCCCACCTCTTTGGCTCATTTGCAAGCTTGTCCACTTGCAGTGACCTGTTTTCGGTACCTATCATGCTTTGAGTATTGTGAGAGGATCTCACAAATTAAACATCACAGAGAATTAGTCCGCTTGTTTGTCCTACATTTGCACAATGGTCATGTGAACCTTACAGGAGTGGACTTCACACTATCACCCGAGATTGTTGCTCAAGCAACCGGGATACCAAATGTTGGAAAGGAGTGGAACAAGCGCCAGTAGTTAGATAGATTGCATTATGAGCCATATATCAAACCTGGATGTATGAGACACCTAACTACTATTTTTCCCTTCAGATTCCTAAGGGATGAGTATGCACCCTTGATGAGGCTCATTATTCGCTATTTCACTTGTGAGGGCAGATTTTCACGTCTATATTCGTACCATATCCGTTTGTTGATGCATTTCACACAGGTACGAATGATGAACATTCCATTTTTCATGTGCCGAAATATAGAGAGGATGGTGCCCTTGGTACAAAGGAAGAGCCCAGCACAGCAACACAAGAGTGTTTATCATTATGCACTGATCAAGATCATAGTGATGCATCAGTTGGCACAGCAGGGTATTCCATGGGAGGATTTCATTTCTCGCGACTTCTTCACGGTGCCACACCCACCTCCTGAGATGGTCCATGATGAGGGAGGGCCTTCACAGCAGTTTGACATTCATGAGACCGAGCATGTTGATGCTCCAGCATATGTGACATATCAGAAAGGCCCCAGAGCCTTATTTGCAGCTGCACGGTGAGTACTATCTCCACCCGGGGTGGAAGGGGTCTCGTTGACTTCATCGGCACAGCAAGTATTATCTCCACATCATGTGGAAGGGGTCTCGCCATCTTCTTCAGCACAGGTATAGGTCCAAGATAGGGGCAAGAGGCCCATGATTGATGAGGGTCCTTCAAGAGGTCAGGACACGGATATTATTGATGTTGATGCTAGCTCTCCTACCTCAGAGCTAAAGGAGATCATCCGAGAGCAAAGGGTCGAGAATGAGTCACTGCACAAGAAATTGCAGATGGCAAAATGGGTGATCAACTACTTAGAGCAGCGAAACAAACAGTTGGAAGATGAGCATGAACTTTATGAGCAGCGGAAGATTCGTGAAGACTGGGAATTGGCTCGTAGGAGACCCGGTGATTTGACACCTATCGATCGGGAATCAATGCTCATCCGAGTGAACACTCACTTGGAAAAGTTGTTGGCGAAAGCCAATAAAGACAAAGATTTTCTTCGACACATGAGAAATCAATATTGGGCCCGCATGCATGTGTGCAAAGCAAAAATGAAGATACTTAAAGGACGATTGGCCAAGGCACTAAAACGGAGGAAAAGGCCCGATCCACTCCAAATTTTGGTTGAAGCCTCCTTGAAGGAGCATGGCACTCAATGATACACCCTCAGCTCAAAATTCAGATAATTTGGAGCAATTTTGGTCAATTTTGATTTTTTTTTTTTTTTTGTCAAAAACAGGTTTTTGCCCTCAATGCGTAGCGTGCTGCGCGCTACCCTGAAGATGGGGAGCTCCATTTTACAAAAGGTCAGAATTTTTAGATTTGCCATGACAAAATACACCTACTTAGCCACTGCCAAGACATTTAATCAGGTTTTGAGCCCCCAAAAGGTCAAAAACCATGCAAAAAATGACCTTCTGCCACTTTTTGGACACACAGGAAGCAGTCTTGGGAGATTGCATTTGTGGAGGGGCAAATGAGCACCACATTGAGAAATTCCACTTGGGTTGGAAAGTAGACTTCCCGCCCTTTCCAACAAGCCCACTTGTTCCTCATTTGGATGCCGCGAAGTTCCCCAAAAGTGGGCCCAAAGGCGTGCTACGCGTAGAGAAATGGCGCGCTACGCATCAGGGAAAATTGCCGGTTTTTCACCTACAACTCAAGAAAACGCAGCATTTGACTAGTTTTGACTTTTGGAGGGATTTTTCATCCTCCTTGATGTAATTAATGTAATTTTATGTTGACATGACACTTATTTATCTCTTCTAGAAGATTCATTCATGAAAAGGCAAAACATTTAATGAATGAATTGGTTTCCTAGCTTATAGAGGAAAGTTGTTTTGACTGCCTAGACTCTAGTGCTTTGTTTAGAATTGGTTGAAACAGCTCCTAAAATGATGAGCTCGACCCCTAGAGGCAAGGAAATGCGTTAGCTTGCCTATATTATGTATCTTCTTAGTCATTTTGATGGTTGGACTCTTGGGATAGTTTTGAGACTATATTGTACATATTTTACCAGCATTTTTGGCAAAGGAAAGACCAGGGTTTTTGCAGCACTACTTGGGATCCATGTGGCTTTAATGTCTTGATGGTGTGTTTCTTTCAGTACTTGTAAGTTGTGTATGTGCAATCATTATCTCTATTTAATCTTCTCTTATTAAGAAAATGAAGTGTTAAGGTAGAATCCATGAAATTGCTATGCTCTGCCTTTAAATTTGTTTAATATTCTATGTTTTCTTCAGTTTAAGGAGAATCCTTGAGACCCCTTGCTCTCCTTAGCCTCTTACTGGTCTGATCTATCCATCTCATCTGCTTTAAGGCATCAAAACAATTGCCTATCTTGCCCCAAGTGGACCTCTGCAGAAAACTGTGCTTCATCCCTGCACCCAAAATTGCCTTTCCCTTGATTTCAACAAAATCATAAAAAATCAATTCTAAACTCTTTGTACTTAATACCTAGCCTAAAATCAATCATCAATTCGGTTATCTCGAGCCTTTTCGATTATCTTTTGCCGAGTTTGACTCAGAGAGAGCCCTATCCTGTCCTCGTAGGGCTAGCTACGAGGCTGAGCGTGGTTTGACATGGCCTTGAGTCTTGCCTTATTTCAGCCTAAGGCAAATTTGAGCGCTAACAGAAAGTTGTTGAAGCAAATGAAAGCATGGATGAGATCTACTGCAAGAGTGAAGATAGAAGAGATGGCAATGAAATCCTACTTTGCAAAACTGATCAAATGCTAACTTAAATACAGTAAACTATAAAGCTTATGCAAGAAATAGAAATGAACGACACCTATAACCAACAAAATTGTTGAAAGAAAAACATACTACCCATGGTGCTTTATAACTTAGCTCATTGCAGAATTTACAAAGATGAACCTACTAAAACGAAAACCAACATGACAACATAACAACATAAGAACCATAATGACATGACACCCACAACACTTATTGGAGCTTTATATCATAGCTCATATGATATTTATATTCATATACATATACATACACATACCAAAAACATCATACCAAGCATATACCAAAAGCATTCACTCAATCATCAAATAGAGAAGGATACATAGCCCACATCAGATAAGAAATCTCCCATGTAGCTTCATCTGGGACAAAGTGATTCCACTGCACTTTAAGCTACTCGATTGCTCGATTTTTGAGCATGAGTGTCTTTCAATACAATATACAGTGTTGTTCCGGCTGGAATTCTCCTTCTGACTCCACTTATAATACAAACCAGACAATCACTTGATCAAAATCTTTAACATACTTCTTAAGAAATGACACATGGAAAAATCATGGACTTTCATTGTCGGAGGCAATGCAAGTCGATAGGCTACTAGTCTGATCCTTACAAGTATCATTAAAGGTCCCAAAAACTGAGGTGTTAGCTTGGCACATGATCCAATCCGCAAGGAGCTCTTCTTGGGCTTGATGTGCAAGTACACGCATTCCCTAACCTCAAACTCCTTAAACAACATGTTCTAACCTGCATAAATTTTATGTTTTTCATGTGTTGTCTTCAGATTCTTCTTGATTACCTGCATTTCATGTTCCATATTTGCCAACATATTCGGTTCAATCAATACCCTGTTCATTGGATCACTCATCCTCAAAGACTCTTTGTAACCATTATTATAAGCGAACTCGACCAACAAAAGATACACCTCCCAACTCCTCTGTTGGTGCATCACATACATCCTCAACATGTCCTCTAATATCCTGTTGACCCTCTATGTTTCTCTATCCGTCCGTAGATGATAAGTTGTCTTGAAGGTCAACTCAATACCCAAACCTGCAACCAACTCTTTCCATAATCTAAAAGTGAACTTAGCAGATCCTTGTTTGACACTTTGAAAAACCATGCAATCTGACCACATGTCTGATGAAGACTTGTGCTACATCACTAGATGAATAAGTGGACTTCACTGGAATGAAGTGTGTTGCCTTTGTCAACATGTCCACCACAACAATGATGGAATCATGTTGTCTAGATTTCCTCAGAAAAAATTTAATGAAATACAAGGAAATGACCTCCCATTTCCACTTTGGAATCAGAATCGGTTGTAGGAGTCCACCTGGTTTCTTACACTCTGCCTTCACCTACTAGCAATCCAAATACTTAGCCACAAAATCTGCCACATCCTTCTTCGAATTTGGCCAATAATAGAAATTATTCACTGTTGTCAATGTCTTTTGATATCCTGGGTGACCTGAATATGGTTTCACATGAAACTCTCGCAAGATAATCTTCTCGAGCTCACTATTGCTTGGCCCATATATCTTGTCCTTGAATTTGATCAAGCCATTTGCTGAGAGATGATAGTCCACATCATGTGCCTGTACCACTACCTATACCTATACTTGTACTATGTTGTAGCCTGTACCTGAGTACCTGAACTCCATGTACCTCCTATCCTGCTGACTTGCCTGTAATATCTAATCCTGTAGATCTGTCCCATAAGAACTCATAGCTGCAATGTGGTTTACATGCACCCGCCCACTAAGAGCATCTGCAACCATGTTCTCTTTACCCTTGATGTACCTAATCTCAAATTAAAACTCACTAATCATGGCCAACCATCTAGCTTACCTGACATTTATATTCAGTTGGTTAAATAGGTACCTCAACCCATTATGATCACTCATCAATAAAAACCTCCTACGAAGCAGATAGTGCCTCCACATATTCAACGCATGAATGATCGCTACTAACTCAAGATCATGATTTGGATATTTCTACTCATGCTCATTCAGTTTCTGTGACTCGTAGTAGACTACCTATCCCTCGTGCATAAGGAATCCACCAAGTCCTCTCTTGCAAGCATTTGTACATACCACAAACTCTTTGTTCGGATCTGTAATCTTTAACGGTGGAGTATTTGTCAATAACTTCTTTAACTTCTAAAAGAAAAGTTACATATTCCTATGTCCATTCAAATTTCTTACCTTGCCTCTGCAGTGACATAATATAATATGCAATCCAGGAGAATTTCCTGATGAACCTCGTATAATAAATAACTTTCTAACCCCATAAATGATCTTACCTCTTCCACATTTCTAGGAGCTTCCCACTCGATGATAACTCTTATCTTCTTTGGATCTACTATTATGCCTTCCTTAGAGACCACATGTCCCAAGTAATGCACCTTTATCTGAAAGAAACCTCATTTACGGAGCTTCACATATGATTGATGCTCTCTCAACGATCTCAATACTGCTACTAAATGATCAACATGGTCTTCCTCATCCTTAGAATATATCAAGAAGTCATCAATGAATATAATAAGAAACTTGTCTAGATAAGGACACAACACACTATTCATCAAGCAAATAAAGGTAGTTGGAGAATTAGTTAAACCAAATGGAACTACAAAAAACTCATAATGCCCATACCTGATCTGGAAAGTTGTCTTGCAGATGTCCCGTTCTTTAATTCATACCTAATGATATCGGGATTTCAGATCAATCTTTGAGAACACTGCTACTCCCTTCAAATGATTGAACAAGTCATAAATCCTTGGAAATAAATACATGTTCTTGGTGGTCACCTTATTCAACTGCATGTAATCAATACGTAACTTGAGAGTACCATTATTCTTCTTCACAAACAATATCGGTGTAGCTCAAGGTAATATACTTGGCATAATGTACCCTTGTCAAGCATTTCCTTCAACTACAACTTCAAATCTACTAACTCTGGAGTGTTCATCTTGTAAGGTGTCTTTGATGTTGGTGTTACCCCTGGGACCAAATCAATAGAAAAGTCCATTTCTCGGTGAGGTGGAAACTCTGAAACCTCTGTTGGAAACACATCCTGAAACTGTTGTAAAACCGGGTATCAGCTCAATACCTCTGTATCCTCATCATGCTTACCTTTGTCACTAGAGATATGTATTGCAAATAATACACACCCTTTTCTGCGACTGTGCTTTGCCTGCATAGTTGTCACCATCCTAACCAATGTCACTTTCTTCTTACCCTACAATATTCTCTGCTCCCCATTGTCATCCAAGCATTCAATGACTTTTTCATACAAAATTCCACTTTGGTCCTATGAATATATAACTAGTCCATACACAAAAGCATACTATATGATTCCAATGGAAATACATTCAAATGTTCTGATGTGGGCATATCGTTCAACTCAAATGCACAAACTATTACCCAATGATGAACTCTCTTCTTTGTACCTGTAGCCAACTGTACTAACCAAGATTTTGCTTGCACTTCTTTATTCAAACCACACTTATCCACCAATTCAAGACTAATATAACTATACTTAAGATCCAGGGTCAATCAAAATATAAACAACTTGATCACAAATCTTACCATCCATCTCAATGATAGATGTCTGGTGATCTGCTTGCTTGTTATCCAACAGTGCATAGATACAAGGGATTCTCTAGCTGACATCCCCAACAGTTTGCACCTCCTGTGCACTATAAATCTAAGGCCTACCACCCTGATACCGTGGAAAATCTCTCTTGAGATTCTCTTTACCACATATCCAAGACTCCAACCATTTGGTAACATCGCCTCTATTCTGTTGTTGTGACCCATGTTCTTGTCTAACTACATTGAACTTCTTGTATGGTGCAACATTCTCCTTCTCTTTTTCATTTTGAAGCCTTGTTCTTTTCATATGCCATTTACCTTTACCTTTGTATTTCCCTTTCCAACCTTGCTGAGATTATGTCTTACGTTTTGACTGCTCATAATAGTGTTTTAGCCTCCCAATAACTTCCTCTAATGACCAAGGCTCAACATACTCAATCTGATCATTAAATGCTAATGGAAATCCACTGACAAATCTCTGAACTTTAGCATTTTCATCTTTAATATATGGCACATACCTCATTAGCTCCAGGAACTTAATCGTATACTCCTCATCTATCATCAATCCCATTTTCATCTCATAGAATTCCTTGGCTTTGTTGTCGTAGTACCTCTCCGACATGTACTTCTTCCTTAAAACTCTCTTGAATTCGTGCCAACCCATCTCTTTTGTCCTGATGTCTTTGACTTGCTTCACATCTTCCCATTATATGTGTGATTTACCTTTCAGGATGAAGATAACTACTATGGCCTTCATATTATCTGTGTAATTATGCAACTCAAATAACGTCTTGATCCCAAGTAACCAAGCCTATGCATCCTCCGGCTTCTTCAAATATCCATCAAAGGTAGGTGGATTTGATTTCTTAAACTCATCCAACAAATATCCCCTATCACTCCTCCTGTAAGGATGATAATGATGACGATCATAGTGCCTATTGGAACCAGAACTAGAATAGTACATGTGTTCATCACCTCTCTGATCCAAAGTATCCAAGAACCTACCATCTCTAATTGTGTCATCCCTATATGACTTGTTCCCACCATGAGATCTATTTCCATATGCCCCATTAGTCTTATTCTCCTTCCATGGCTGATCTTAAGTGGTCCCTATCTTTGCAATTATGAAAAACTCTAAAGGATTACTACATTAACTTCTTCTTGTTTCTCTTGTGCCTTCATGATTTTGTCATTATCTTCTTTGCAACTCCTTAATTATTCCTTCAACCTTCTCAATGTGTTTTCTAAGTCATAAGAAGGAGAGAACAGAGGAGACCGAAGAAGAAACTGATATGCTGACCAGTGATGGCGGCAGTGAAGATCAAGAATGGGAAGAGGCGCTAGCCAGGGAAGGAATGAACCTACCAGTAATTGCTGAGAACTGGAGGTCCCGAGGAATAGAGAACGCATCGGAGGAAGAAATTAGGAAGGTAAACGACTTGTTCATAGCAAGGCAAAAGGCAGAACTTGAAAGGCAGAACAGGAAGCTAGGTGTAGTGAAAGGCAGCAGCCTACATTCAAAAAGTCTTTTATGGAAAACATCCAGCTCAAAACAAAAGAAAAGAAGAGGTCGGAGAACAAGTGGTGAAGTTCTACAGGAACTAGGCATGATCATGATAAACTCAGGGAAGATGAAGGCGTTAAGCGCCTTCCAGTCCTTCCAATAAAAATTAGTTAAATATGAAGATTATCTCGTGGAATGCCAGAGGGCTTAGCAGCCAGGAAAAACACAGAATCTTAAAGCGGAAAATCCAGAAATATAAATCGGAAATTATGTTTTTACAAGAAACTAAATGCAGCAGCCCTAATATCAACAATCTTTGCAGAAAGCTTGGGAGACACATGGAAGTTCTAGAGAATGCGAGTCAGGGAAGAGAAGGAGGCCTTGCAACTATGTGGGACATAAAGGAAATCCAGATGTTATCGGCGGAGGCGAACAAACACTTCATGGCAGTGGAGTTCCAACCCATAGGTAATTCTGGTTCTTTCCTCTGTATCAATATCTATAGTCCTCAGAAACTAGAAGACAAAATAAATTTTTTAGACGCATTAACCAGGCTTTTATTAGACATCCCAGATCTAAGTGTATTTTGGGGGCGATTTCAATATGATAACCACCCTTTTAGAAAAATAAGGAGGTCTTAGGAAACTTAATAGAGATGCGGAAGCCTTCACAGATTTCATTGAAACTGTTAAACTGGTTGATATCCACCCCAAAAGTGGCCTATTCACCTGGAACAACAGAAGGGGGGGTGATAGGTTAATAGCTTCTCGCTTGGATAGATTTTTAATCTCAGAAAGCATCATAATGGATGGCATAATAGCGGAATCAGATATCCTTCCCAGTGGAGGATCGGATCATTGGCCAATCTCGCTTATTGTAGAAGTTCAGGGCACCCCAAGGAACAAACCTTTCCGGTTTGAAAAATTTTGGTTAGACCACCCCAACTTCCTCGAGATGGTAAAGAAATGGTGGTCTAAACCCCTGGAGGTGAGAGGTTCCAAGATGTTCAATCTACAAAAGAAGTTGAAAGCAACTAAAGAAAAGATAAAAGATTGGAACAAAACGGTTTTCGGAAATATATTCCAGGAGAAAGCCATTCTGGAGAAAAAACTAGAACAGATCCACAAAGATGGTGCAGCAGGCAACCTTAGTGTCGAAGCAATGGAACAGGAAAAAATTCTTTCTCAGCAATGGCATAAACGTTGCTTTCAAGAAGAGACTCTTTGGAAACAGAAATCGAGAATTCAATGGTTAAAAGAGGGGGAGTTGAATACTAAATTTTTTCACAGGTCGGCTCTAGACCATAGAAGCACTAATAGAATTCTCGAACTGAAAAATAATGCAGGGGAGATACTAAAGAATCACAATGACATATCTGCTCTGCTCTCGGACCACTTCAAATCAATTTCTCAAGAACCACCCATAAACAGAGATGAAGCCATCAAGGAATTAACAGCTGCCATCCCTAAGTCTATTACCTCAGATCAGAATTGGGCCCTATGCAGGGAAATATCTTTAGAAGAGGTGGAGGAAGCGATTAGGAGCATGCCTAATGATAAAGCTCCAAGTCCAGATGGCTTCACCATCAATTTCTACAAGGCCTGTTGGAGCATAGTCAAGCAGGAAGTATGGGAGGTGGTGGAGGATTCCAGACGTTCAGGAACCATTCTAAAATCCCTCAACTCCACCTTTCTAGCACTCATACCTAAGGTTGAAGATGCAAAGACACCTGACAAATTCAGACCCATTGCATTATGTAATGTAATCTACAAGATTATTTCAAAAGTCATAGCAAATAGACTGAAGACGATACTCCCTGGTATAATCTCAGAAGAGCAATCAAGTTATGTTGAGGGTAGACAAATTCTCGATAATATCTTGCTAGCACAGGAGATGATTCACTCACTTCATTCAAGAAAAGAAGCAGGCATGCTCATGCAATTGGATCTGTCAAAAGCCTATGACAAAGTTAGCTGGAGATACCTGGAAGCTGTTCTAGGAGCTTTTGGCTTCTGCAGGACCTAGATCAAATGGATACTTGCTCTCATCAAATCTCCTAGATATTCCATCCTTGTCAATGGTGCTCCTTCTGTACCCTTCACACCTTCGCGGGGAATAAGACAAGGGGATCCCCTATCCCCCTTCCTCTTTGTAATTCTAATGGAAGGCCTCAGCCGAACCATTGCCAAGAAGAAAGCGGAAGGTGCCATAAAAGGTCTACAGCCTATAAGATCGCTTCCAGCTACTACTCATCAACAGTTTGTGGACGACACAATGTTACATGGAACACACATTGTGAAGGAGGCGGTAGCCTACAGAGCCATCCTTGATCTCTTCAGCAATTCCTCTAGCACGGAAATTAATTTTTCTAAATCCGCTATTTTCTTTTTCAACACTCACCCGGTAGTTCAAACTCACCTGTCCCAGCTTCTTGGATTTAGGATTGGCTCCTTGCCATCGAGATATCTTGGGGCTCCTCTGACTCTAAAACCCTGGCAAAAAATTCATTGGGAGAAAGTACTAGCCAACATGAAGAAAAAATGCTCGCATTGGACAAACAGAGCTCTCAACCTAGCGGGCAGACTCATCCTAACCAAAGCTGTTTTGTAGGCCATCCCGCAATACCTACTTTCTATGCTTCCTGCCCCCAAAGGCATTCTGCAGCAAATGAGAAATATTCAGTGATCCTTTCTATGGAGTGGAAATGGGGATAAGAAGAACTGCGCTTTGGTGGCTTGGAATAAACTCTGCCTGCCGAAATCTATGGGGGGACTGAATTTAGTTGATCCAGGGGTGGTCAACCGGACCTGTGGAGCTAAGATATGATGGAAATGGATTAAGAATCCCACTTTACCGTGGGCTAGGCATTGGAAGGAAAAGTACTCTCCAGATTGTGACACTCAGGACCTCATCAGACTACAGGAAATCCCGAAAGGGTCACCCATATGGAATCATGCCAAGCATAACAAGAACCTAGTACAGGAGCATAGCTTTTGGGAGATTCGTAATGGCAGGCTGGCCATGTTCTGGGAAGATGCATGGCAGCAGTTCCCTAAACTGGATTCACCAGAGCTAACAACCATCAAGCAAACAAGTCAAAATTAGGGAAGATACAGAGTCCATCAGTATTGGAATCAAAACAGTGGGGATGCTAATTGGAGGGAATGGATAAACTTGAATCCTGGGAACACAGAGGAAAACAACCAAATTCATCAGCATTTCAGTGAGCGCATCCTAAAAAGAAAGATTCGGAAAACTAAAGAGGATGATAAGCTAAGGGGGGGTCTCAAAGGTAATGGCAATTTCTCACTAAAAGAAGCCAGGAACATAATAGAAACGGAAGAACAGGCAGAGGTCGTTCCGTGGTGCAGCAAGGTTTGGGACAGCCTTCTATGGCCAAAGATCAGAACTTTCCTCTGGCTTCTGATGAGAAACAAGACTTTAACTTGGGACAATTTGTGCAAGAAAGGTTTCAAGGGACCCTCAAGATGCCCTATGTGTTTCGTGGAGGAGGAATCCCTGAACCACCTCTTCAACACCTGTGAATGGGCCTGTCAATTATGGAGATGGATGGAAGGGATTCTTAGCAACTCTGATCGCAATAGAGATTCCATTCACAGTACTATACTGAATTGGAAAAAAGACTTCTCCAACATACAAAGAGTCAATAGTATATGGAAATTGGCACCAGGGTTTTTATTATGGTCTATCTGGAAGGAATGCAACCGCAGAATTTTCCAAGATGAATACAGGAACATTGATTTCTCTAAAGACAATATAATAACCAACATTCAACAGTTAATCCAAACGAAATGCAGAGAGGAAAGCAACGAGAAGCCGATAGCACAAGACTTACGTATATTGAAAAGCTTTCGTCTGGAAGGGACCAGCAACATCATTGTTCCGAGACACAGAATGCAGCCATCCTCTCAGAATGATAAATGGCAGCGTCCATTGGAAGGAGGTTTGAAGTTGAATTTTGACGGGGCTTCGAGAGGCAACCCTGGCATGGCAGGAATTGGAGGTGTCCTACGCAACCAACATGGAGAAATTCTCCACATCTATTATAAAGCGCTCGAGGAAAGAACTAATAATGAAATGGAGTTTGCAGCTCTAGAGCATGGTCTAAGAATTGCAAAATCCATGCGCCTCTGTAACATAATTCTGGAAGGGGATTCATCTCTGGTCATCTCCACAGCTCAAAAAATGCAGCGAGGCACCAAGGCAAACAAAGCCACAAAGCATTGGCGGCTAGCCAAAGCTACGGAAAACATTGCAGAACTCATGGCTGGCATGAAAGGTCTAGTCTTCCATGCGGTAAGACGTCGGGCAAACGGGCTGGCGGACTACCTGGCAAATTGTGGAGTAGAGAGTTAGGACAGGGGGTGGGACAGCTGTTGGGAGGAGGTGGACTGCCCGAACTTGAAAACACAATGCGCACAGCTGGCACAGCAAGACTTAAACGATACCGACCGGGCCTGACCGACAACGGTTTCTTTGTCTGGTACCGTAAAAATGAAACTTCGGGTAACGGCTGGGGCTATTATAACAGGAGCTGGACGACTGGACAGTTGCGGCGGTGGTCATCATGGTGAGGGAGAGCTAGTCATGGGAACCATCAACTTGGTTCATGCCACGAGAAAATCCGTAAAGACCGTTTGGGGAGAAAGGACAACTGCCTCAAACCTGATAGGAAGGCAATCAGAAACATTTATGCGATTGCAGGGGAAGGATCTGAGAGGTGTACGAACACCCTCTGCATTAATAACAATAGTACCACCACTCTGGATCGGAGGGGAGAGCATTTTCTGGAAAAATCTATGGCAAAAATCTATTTAACAGGGAGTAATGGTTCGGTTTCCTCCATTTCATTCCTTAGCTCTACTAGCAACCATAACCAGCTTGTTAGCGGAAGGGCTCACCGTGAGAATTTCAGAGGGAACAGTATGGATGCGGGAAGCTGTAGATGCGCTGCGACCAACTGAGAATTACGCATAGTGCAGAACATGTATGAAACAAGAGCCTCAACAAGAAGCAAATGCAAAATCGCAGAGATGGAGGCTGAAGTGAAACAGGAAGAAGCGCAGAAACAGGGAGGAGTCGCTGCGGAAGAGGTGGATTGGATGACTGACCCAGGTACGCCTGCCAAAAGAGCAACTCAATTTACTCGCACTAAGGCAGAGAGATGGAGAATAAAGACTCTCCTGGCAAAAGCCTTGGAGGTTAAGAAAGATGGGAAGAAGCGCACTGGGAAGGAGCACCCCGCTTCGGAAAATCAGTTAGCTAATCCTCCTGAAAGCCATGAGTCGTTGGAGCGCAGAATCACTGCAGTATAGGAAGGGGTGGAAGTGGTCAATAAGAAACTGACCTTGCTCATCAGATTGCTTCGGCAGACTCTGAGCCCGGATCCCCTTGTGCAGGAACAAAGGATGAAGGAGGCTCAGGACTTCCACTCCATGCAAGAAATGCAAGCCAAAATAGACAGGCACATTCTGGACGTGGGCTTAGATACTGCAAGCCAGATTGGAGGCTTTCCGCGCTCTGGCGGGCTCCCCTAGTCCTCTGATTTTCTCTGTTTGGTTTCTTCTATTACGGCTCTACGCCAGTTTGTCTTGTCTCTTTCTTTTCACTCTGTTTTATGTACCGGCTTCGGCCCTATGCAAAGTACATATGTTATCTGTCTATGCCCAAGTTTTGATAGTGTCGTGGCATTCCCTAGCTGTTTCAAGAGCAAGCCGCCCTGCGTGGTGTGCAGCTCGATTTTGGAAGCCCTGCGTGATGTTTATTTTGGTCTTGGAAGTCCAAAGCTGGTTGACAACGAGGTTGAAATGGTCATCTAAGGTTTCTGTCTGCCTTGGCATACTTTTTGTAAAACACTTTTTTCTTTAATATATATACTTTTGATTTACAAAAAAAAAGAGATGCATGCGACTGATTAAAATCTTCTACTTCCATGGTGAGGCTAAGGAAAAAGTTATTTTAATACTTGTTTGTAGAGTTTTTTGAGAGAAATAGGACCTATTATTGCGATTATGACAATAGTAAAGTATGAAGGTAGTATCATGCAAAGGGTCCAAAGGTAAATAGATCACTACAAACTTGTCTTTAAGGAAAATGAAAACAAAACTATGTTTTAACCAATAGTGTAAGTATGAAGAGGGAGCCTAGAAACCACCACTTGTTTAGTAGTTGTTTGGATTTGGTGTCAAGTAAGAACGGTGAGGGTGATGACACTTCCAACAATTGAATTCAGACACATCATGACAATTTTCCATGTGTCAATAGGTTGAAATTCTTAATTTCATTGTAGACACATGATGGAAATTTGAAAGATTCTTTCACCTTAAAAAAATGTTCCTTCGATTTAATTATTATAAACTAGAATACTTCGAAGTGGGAAGGGGAATTCCAAAGTGGATTAAGATGATATTGTTGGATCCACGATTATACTGAGAGGGGGTTTGAATAGATACAAAAATCATAAAACATCAATATCATAAACTAAATAAGTAAAACAAGATATACATGGAAACTCTTATGAGAGAAAACCACAAAATCTCTTTATATGAAATATCTTGTAGGCACTAAACTACTATTCAATCAATTTGTAGGCACCAACCTATAGAAGAAACCAATCCTCTTTGTTGCTTTGGAGGCACCAATCCCCTTTGCTACTTTTTAGGAACCAACCCATAAGAGACACCAATCCCCTCAACTACTTTGTAGGTACCAGTTTTGTAGGCATTAACCTACTTCACTGGGTTTGCTTACTCTTTCACAATGTATGTTAGCTTCTTCTTATTTCACCAAGTTTTCTTTCAACTTTTTCCTTCATAGATTCTATTAGTTTCTTATGAATTCACCAATTTAACTCCTCCCAAAACCTATTGCTTTTGGTTTCTTCCTAAGAACAAAATTGCACAACATTATACATATCGAACTATGCAATTCTAGTGCTAAAACGTCTATCATATATACCTAAAGATATATTCTCTATCTCCTCCAAATTTCATAGTTTGAAACTTCTCACAAAAAATGTTATGATTCGATGAATTTTATGAGGCTCTCTTTATTACACTTTATCCTCCATCACACATACTCTTTTGTTATTTCTGATCACTATTCACTGCACCTTTACTTTCCTGTAACATGGTTCATTTATTAATATTTTTAATGCAAGGCTATTGTAAAAATTTTAAAGGGAAATATTTTTATGATTATAATATTGACTTTTTGTTTTTGTTCATATATTATGATTAATTGTGTAGCTCACCTTTGTAGACATGAGTTTCCACTCTCGTTGATCAAGAAGAATGAGTTACGGAAGAGGAAACATGTCTCATGGTGTGTCAGAAAATGGTAGAAATAAGAAGATTCATTTTTTGGTTTATTTTAATGCAGATTCAAAGGAGTTTTATAAGTTAGCAAATACTAGGAATTTGTTTATGGGATCCCTTAATGTGTCCTTTCAGCCTCCAATTTTTCAAAGAATCATTCTTCCCCACTGCAACCTCATCCTAATGTTCATGAAATACTTGTGCAAAATCTTATACCTAATACTTGGGATAATAGTTTAAATGTTGGGTGTAATCCATTACCTGATCCTTCTCATGTAGAAAAAAATTGGGGACAAATTGGTGCAATCCCTACATGCCAAGTGTCTAATCACCCTCACTCTTCAACAACCCATGCTTAATCTTCCCCATCAGAAACATCACCCCCTATTTTTGAATCTAAATATGTTGTCTATTGTTACTCCAGTAGCAGATCCTAGTCCTACTACAAATTCAAATGTTGTTGTTAATCCTATTGATGATGATGTGCTAATATGGAAGTGGGCCCTCCCTCCTTCTTGAGTCATGTTTGCCACCTATATGTATAAATAAATCCATCACTTTAGTTGTTTTCCTTATGATATCTAAAGATTTTTTCAAATACATTCAATAAAAGACATTTTTCTCTTCTTGACATTTTGTATTATTTTTTTTATTTCTTTTCTTCACATTTTTCTCTTCTTGAAATCTTGTATTATTTTTGTTATTTCTTTTCTTCACATTTTTAATTGTAGTATATTTTTTTATATGTTTCTATCTTAAATACATGCCCTAGTAAAGATGTTTTTAAATATTGTTAATGTGATTATAACGGATGTTTTTAAATATTGTTAATGTGATTATAACTATTGTGATCATTTTCCCCAGATGCAGGTGGTAATTAAGGCGACTATGGTGATGAGACGGGGCGACGACGAGCGAGGCGGCCACATGGCCCTCTGCAACCATCCCAAGATCAACATGAATGCTATTCATGGCACCTCGTAGGCAACATTTAATGCCTTCTCTAGCCGAGGCAAGGCCATTACCTGCATAACCATGGAGCCGGAGAACATTCTAGTCACTCTACCCCTGTTTCACTATGCTTGCCCTCCACAGGCGGGAGAACCGACTAAGCGAACGAGCATTGGGCGCAGATGCTGGATTGTATGCTGTCTTGACCTGGGTAGTGGCTTCCACCATTGCCATACAAACCTCCACAATTCGGCTCTTGTCCCTCAGCACTTTGTAACCTCTGCACAAAATTCTACTATTAATTCCTCTTCCACCCCCCTGGCTCTTTAACTGCTCCTATCTCCACCATGGTTCACCACCGTATCCGCAGCTGTCGTGGTGGCACGTGAGGCAGTAGCTCTCGCTCCGTTGCTTTGCATAGCCACAATTCGGCTTCCCCTACCTCCTCAGCTGAAAATCCCCGCCAATATAGTCTTGCAGGTCAGTATCCGAATACCAGAAGTGGGAGAGGCAGAGCCTGCCTCCATTGCTTTAGACGTGACGAGGCGGCAGTCCGCAGTGCTACCATTTCTTTGCCTCCGCATCAGGTCCCTCACACGATGCCGTTCCAGTTTCGAAGCACTCTGAATTGCCCGGTCATTGTTGCCACTATCTCCATCTCCATTTCTGAAGAGACTGAGCAGCACATTCCCATGACTATTTCCATGGATGAGACGAATAGAGCGGGCCCAAGACGGAACAGAGACAACAATGACAAGCTGGAAGGTAATGGAGGTCGGAATAGAAGACATGGGAAAGCCATTGTTGGCAGCTTGAATGATGATTTGGGCGTTCCAAGTGACACGCGGGCCATGGAAAGTTGTCTGGAGGACACATCGAGCCCACACGTGGGGGCTGGAAGCAGGGAAGAAGGACATCAGGAAGCGGGACGTGGCGAGGCAAACAACTCGGATGACTAGGCGTGTCCTATCATGGAGGAACCTGCTCCGGTTGACCTTATGGTGCGTCACTTCTGCCGGTGGCATTTCATTTAGTTTTGGGTCTAGTTTTTGTCTTTCTTATGTGTCCTCAAGCTAATTTGCTGGTTGGTTGGTCCAGTCAAGACAATCTGTTGTTTTTCTAGGTGGTTTTGTTGTTGGTTTTGATAGGCTGGTCTCATGAGGAAAACTGTGGATTAAATCTGGTTGCATTTTGGACATTTCTTCTTTGGGACTGGTTTCCCCTTTATAGGGGTAGTCTCAGACAATTTTCATGGTTGCATGTTGATTAAGGCCGAGACCTTTTACGGCCCTGTAACTATTTTTGTATCATATCAATAGATTAACCTTACTTAGAAAAAAATAAAAAACTATTGTGATCATTTTTAATTGTAGTATTTTTTTTAATGTTTCTATCTTAAATACATGCCAAAGTAAAGATGTTTTTAAGTATGGTTAATATGATTATAACTATTCTGATTATAAACTATTATGTATTTTATGTATTTGGTATTTGTGAATATATATTATAATAGACATTTTGATATATTTTCTTATGTGATTTCTGGCTTCCTGGCTATAAATTCTAAGTTACGTTCCTATCTTTCTTGGTTTCGCCCACCAAAAATTTGAAAAATCTTGAACTAACAGAATTTCTATTTCGAACATCAATATATATTCATTACAAATGATTTTTCATAATAAATACATCGTTGAAATACTAAATCTCACCAGTTTTATAATTTTAATAAATTATTAAAGTTATATAGTGGATTCATTGTTGTCAGGTATACAGTGAATTGCTTGATATAATTTAATATATTTTCTACTATTAAACATGTGTGGAACTGCTAACATTATACCCATTAATGTTTGATATATCTTTCCTTCTCTATGTCCATGAATATCAAAATTATCCATCGGCCTTATCTTTCTTCCACCTATTTACCTGGAAGCGTTTGTGATATGGGAATGATGGCGGCTGGGAGGTTCTTTGGTTAGAAAGTGTTAATTCCAGTGTTTATGGTCTCCACATCTTATCTTATAGATTAAATGAATTATTTTGAGATAACTAATAGAAATTATAATTTGTGAATATTGAAGGTTAATTTTTCTCGTCCAAGGGTCAGTTTAAAATTTAAAGAGGGAAGTTATTGAAGGTTAATTTTTCTTGTCCAAGGGTCAGTTTAAAATTTAAAGAGGGAAGTTATCTATTGTGGATTTGGGGTTAAGATTTTGGGGGTTAGATTTGAGAAATTTGGATAATGAAAGAGAAAAAAAATATTGAAAAAAATTAGTTACAATTATATTGTGGTAGGTTAACTTGTTCTTTTAGAAAGTGAGGCTGGTTATTTATAGCTTTCCTAAATTACAATGTCATGGGTAAATACCACGGTGGATGCCATTGTGAATGAACCAAAACCAAGCATTGTTGAAGACAAAGGTTCTCTAAGGAACAACACATTGCTAATGGAACTCAACACATTTATAGAGATCAATGTGTAGATTTTAATATATATATTTTACAAATTAATTATTATTTTTATTTATTTATTTATTTTGACATATATCAAATTAAAAATAATAATAATAGGTATTTTATTTCGGAGTTGTCTATAGTGTGATTTTTTGGAGTTTCCGGGAATCCAGTGAAAATTTTGATGTGAAATCTTGATTTGTGTTATTCAAACTAGTTTTTTTTACTGCATATATGGATTCAGCACCATGAAAAACCCCTAGGGCACTTCTATTGTGTAGGGTTTACCCATCAATCTTGTGATTTCAATGAATTCCTGTGGGATTTTAGAGAAATTAGACTAAAATCCACCACAAAAGCTTCCAGAAAGTCCCACCAAAGACAACTCCTTTTATTTCCACTGTAACTTTTGATTGGTATGTGTATACACCTTGTCATTTGAAGGTTTCATTGTGTTCCTCTCTCTCTCTCTCTCTCTCTATATATATATATATATATAATCAACACTAAAAGTTATCGAAGTAATTATGCAAAAGATTCATTTGTTATTTAAAATCTTAGAAACTTGTTTCAAAAAAATCTATCATTTACATATCAAACATTGAGCTTAATGTGAAGATATGCATTATTTTTTAGACAAAAACAACATACCAATCCTAGAAAAACACCATTTTACACTACTACCTCAAAAGTTATATAAGGAATTCTAATAATTTTTTTTATTGATTAGGTTTTTGTTTTTACATTGCAACTAACATGTTATAATTGGATTGCACTATCTTGCACCAATCCATCTATATTTTTATTTATATAAATATATAAATTTACATACATTTATTTGATTTAAGATGGACATTGAAATATTCTATTTATCTTTAACATTAAAATCTCTCTCTCATTGAAAAACATGTAACAAGATCCTTAACTATGGAGATTTAACCCCATTTCACGATAGAGATTCTAAAATCGTATATAAATTTTTATTTTTTATTTTGTTTTATAACATTTTTTTTATTAAATTGAAAAGAAAAAATGGTAGAGCTACTTTTGAATAAATTCAACCCTCTATGTGTGATTAAAAAAAATCATCACTAATTTTTATAATCTTAATTAAATATTATTATTTTAATCAACTAAACAAATGAAAAAAAACCTCAATAAACTACTATTTTTTTATCAATATCATTATCATTGTATAAAAAATTATCCACTCATGTTCCCATGTTATGAAAGTTTGTATTATATATTCCCCATAGTAAGCCCATATTATAGAAGTTGGTATAAATATTATAATAAATGCCATATTAACCCATACTTAATTTAAATAATTGAAAGAAGATTGACTCAAAAGATCTACATACATCAACCTCTAGCTGCAATGCTTTTTCCTATTTGCAGTGGGCTGCAATGCCAATAAAAGTGTTGCAAGCAAGCATTTTACACATGGAGAATTATAACCTCTTTTCACAAAACAGTTAATAAAATCAACCAATGGAAACCATGTTGGCTGTTAGTTTTAATCATTATAACCTCTTCTCACAAAACAGTTAAGAAATCAATTAATGGAAACCATGCTGGTTGTTAGTTTTAATCATGAAGGTGTATCAAAAATACTATCATGAAGGTGTATCAAGAATACTATTACAAAGCACTATGCGGGATTCGAACTGAGATCTCACTTACCACGAACGGAAAATAAATTCCAGGGCATGATTACATAAACAAAAGGAACAAGCAACATCATGGCAGACATTAAGTGTCTAGTAACTAGAAATAGCGCTTTTAACTAGGAAGAGTGCTTTTAAATGGATAAATGGATAGCAATATTATTATTATTTAATTTTAGAGTTACAGTTTAAGACACCAAATTAATGTATGAGACTTTTTTGTTTGAGGGATAAGGGATCCTAGGCCACACACCAAATTAGGGTATGAGATCTTTTTGTTTTTAGGACAAGGGGCTCATTTCCGTGTAGAGATTTGACTGCTAAATCTACAAAGGCATACATACTCTACCCCTTCTAATTTTTAACCCGTGAATTCTTAGGAGGAAACACATGTTCTTAACCATTAGTCCCACTCAAGTTCACCCTATTATGTTTAAATAGATGAACTCTCATATTTGAAAATTGTTTTTTCTTGGCTAAGACTCATCTTTTTTGGACGTAAGGAAACATGTTAACTGTCCAAGATCTAGAGGCATCTGGTAGAAGTGATAGCATAAACATGTTAATTGTCCAAGATCTAGAGGCATCTGGTAAAAGTGACAGCGAACCCTTACTATCTGGGTGGCATGGTTTTCCTTGAATAATAGTGATGACTTAGCCTGCATCTAGTGATGGTAAGTTATGATAGGTTTTCCCACTGTTTATAAAAGAATCAAGTTACATGTTGAGCTTCAAGTATTTCTTAAAATTGTCTTTGTTTGGCTAAAAGGTTATGATAGGTTTTCCCATTTTTTATAAAACTTAAAATTGTCTTTGTTTGGCTAAAAGGTTATGATAGGTTTTCCCATTTTTTATAAAAGAATCAACTTACATCTTGAGCTTCAAGTATTTGTTAAAATTGTCTCTGTTTGGCTAAAATTTTTTCATTATCATACCTAGGAAATAGGTTCACCGCATAAAACCTAAATGTATTTGGTAGGAGGAAAAGCCTCCCTCTTATGACCATTCTCATAAGTAAGGGAATAAGTTAACCGCTTAAAACATAAATTTATTTTGCAGGAGTAAAATTCTGCACCTTATGGAATAGGGTCATTCCAAGTGGCATGGTTTTAGTGGATAATTCGAGATGGCATGGTTTTTGTTAAATAAAAAAGATGAATAAACCTCCAAAACAATGGTAAAAAATTTCATTATAGTTGGATAAAATTTCATTTTGCCATTACTTTTTTAAAAAATCACATAACAATGATCAAGAATAAAGAACTATTATTTTCAACTTAGTAAAAAAAATATCTTCAAAACCTAAATTCACAAATAGTAGACCCTAACAAGTTTGCATGGCAGATGGAATACCTGCCCACTCTAGCATAAAATGTTACTGAGAAATAAGTTGGGAAAACAAGGATGCTACCACTCATAATGTGTCCTTCAGTATCAACCAACTCTGTATCAATTCTTCACCTGTATCATTGTAACAAATAACCAAATCAATAACTAAATTATACTATATATCTGTGGTAAATTAAAAAAAATTCTTACATTTCAATCATTTTATGATAATGTAAGACACTAAATCCAATGTCAAAAACATTGTGTTCATTTTGATATTGAAATTACATTCAGAATGGAAAACCTTAAAAGTCCTTAAACAATGACACCAAAATCTGATGCAATATCATAAAGAATCCACCACACAAGTAATGTGTATCATGAGTTGGTGTTAAATTAGCTTGCGAGGATGACATCATCGTTGATCCTTGAAACGACTTCAAGACTAGCGAAACATTGTTTTTACGTATTCAATTATATATAACTATAATTTATGAGAAATATAATTGTTTCTACATATTCAGTTATATATAGTTGTAACTTATGGAGAAATATAAGTTTCAAATATGTAACACAAGGAGAAATAAGTTTGCTAACAATGAAAATAATCACCTGTAGTGAGTCAATGAAAATAATCACCTGTAGCAAGTCATTGAGAGGGCATGTTAATTGAAGTGGAATAAAGAGTCTTGAAAGTATTAAATCTGCAGTCAAATTCCCTTAGGTTGAACTTAATGCGTACATCTTTTCCCTAAGTATGGGGAACAATCGCTCTATGGCTAATCTCATTTTTGTAATCAAGGTTTATCTTTGAATGGGCAAAAAGGATCATTAAGCAATAATGTCTCCTTTATTGTTGTAGCTCTGATGTTTCTCAACTCCAAACTATGAGTAACAACCCTTTACTATACACTGAGAGAAAATCAACCATGATGTTGGGGATAAAGGGCCGCTTGTATTGTCAAAATCTTTGTGGTCATGGCTATCCCTGCATTGATTAGGGTCAAATTATACATCTAGAGAGCCGACAATTTAAAATTTTAACAAATATGAGGCTTCTTACTTTATTTGTATAATTCACTGAATTTTAATTTGAATTCTGGCAGGCCACTTCCTTCATCTATTTCAACATTTCTTTTTGCCCGAGAGATTGCCAATAAGAAAAAGATTAAATAAACTCATAATCCAAAAAAATGCAATGGATAAATCAGATGAATGTATGCTAAACTTGCTACTATAACGCCCATCCAGGTGAATTAATTGTGAGCAGGGTAGGAATTTGGATTTCTCTTTACCTGTCATACAATTTTTTTTTGACGTTTTGGGTCCTTATGCTTCCCGTCAAGAAACGTTATATTAAAAATTTTGCCCTTCAAGAGTGATGTTCTCATAATAAATTAACCCTTCACTAATAAAGTTTTGATTAAAAAATTACCATTCAATCTGCACCTTGCCAAGAGCAGCCTCCACTCGCTCGTACAATCCTGCATACCCGTGTATAAACCTTCGTTAACCGAGCCAATACTCCACAAACCAATCTGAAATATGTGAAGTCCCTTAGTCTTTATGCGCATGAGGATTGCGCATATCCCCTTCGTCCTTCGCACTTCCCTTGTCTCTTATGCGAAGAGCTCTTCAAGCGAAAGTCGATGAGTGAAATGAGCTCTTCCTTCACTCATATATATACGTTTCCTTCCTCATGTTAAGGGGGTTGCTTATTCATGGCTGACCTCCCTTTATTACATGTAAAGCCCACATATATCATACATGCCCCACATAATTCATGTCGTCTTTAGAATTTAGAATTTAGCATATTTTTAATTAAAAAAACTTGCCCAAAAAATACCCTGCTGTATGAAAAATAAAAGGGCGTAAGTTGTAAGTTCTATCATACAAACACAATCTTTTTACGAAAACAAGCATGGATTCTTATATATATATGCACATGATTTATAAGCAATTTTTCAAAAAAATAATTCTAATTCTTATCATTTCATGCAAAAAAAAATCATATACTTTTGGTTAAAAAAATTAACACAATTAATTTATCTCTTTTACCATATAGTATTTCTAACAAAAATAATATATCTAATATTTTATATAAAATAATATTTATGTATCTTCTTTTCCTAAAAATTAGTATAACCTTAAATAAACACAAAAAAACGTGATCTTTTCCAAAAATACCACGAAATTATCCATTTATCTCTTGGGTAGTTTGGTCTGGCTTAAATAACCCATCTGCTCTGCATGTTGAAATTTTCAGTTTCCCATTTCAAATAATATTAAAATTTCCATTATTTTTGAAGCTACGACTATCTCTCATGTATTGTACTTTGTTTAAGTGTTCTATGCAAACTAATAATAGTAAGTTACTGGAAAGGGCAAATGGCAGTAACCAATCATTTTCTTTTACGATATTTAATGATTAAAGTTTTTCTATTTTACTTTAATTATTCAACAAAAACAATAAAAAGAATTTTTATTTTATTATAAGGTTTTTATTAAAAAA
>APFE031138205.1:0-25563 GCA_000404065.3 Pinus taeda
AGTATATGCCTGGGGGGCAACCTCAAGGTACTCAGTTTGCGCCCGGGGGACAACCTCAAGGACAGTACATACCTATGGGACAATACGTTCCTCAAGGTCAACCCCAGACTCAATATGTACCCCAAGGTCAACCTAAGTATCAATATGTACCCCAAGGTCAACCTCAGTATCAATATGCACCTCAAAATCAACCTCAATATCAATATGTACCTCAAGGTCAACCCCAGTATCAGTACGTGCCTCAGGGTTATCAAACCCAAGGTCAGTACCCATCTCAAGGTTACCAACCGCCTTCTGGTCAACCATATTATCAACCCTACCCTCAACCCGGTTATGGTCCTCAATATCCTCAACCTGTTATGGGTCCATACCCCGGAACGAATTTAGTGTGGGATCCATCTCAATCCCAACAGGTCTTGTAACCGAATGCGCAGTCGTCATCTCAAACTGGACAACCCTTGGTTTTTGGTTCATCCCAGCAACCTGTCCAGCCTATTGTTCAAACTTCTGCACCTTCTGTAGTTTCTCAGTCTGGGCTTAGTACGCCTCGTACTCCGCCTCAAACGTCTACTGCGACTGCTGCAACATCTGTTCCATCTACCCCACCTTCTTCTGGAGTATCGACAACTCCGGTTTCTACTGTCCCAGTATCTACTCCTCAGACATCTTTACCTCAGTCTGGACCCACGGTCCACACTTCGGTTCAGATGCCTGTAGGAAGTACGATTGTCACTACTCAACCTCAATATAATCAACAACCATGCCAAGGACAGTACCAATACGGTCCTGCTCCGCAGCAACCAACCTATCAGTATCAACCGTACCCTGGGTAAACATATCAACAGCCTCAGGAACCCCAGTATGGTCCGGTTAATCCTGGTTTTCCAGGAGGTCAAAATATCCCAAATGCAATTCCCATTCCTAGTTATCCTGGATATCCTCCTCCTGGGGCTGGTCTGCAGACCCGAAATTTCAGGGACCCCAATCATCAGTTACCATTTATCGCAACTTTGGACTTGCCTGACTTGACGTGCCTTACGAATGATCCAATTAAATATCTTCAGTATTGGCCGCCAATGCCGCATAAGTTGCCCAGTGATATTCCTAAATTCGAGGGTAAGCCAGGAGAAGACCCGTCGAACCATGTGATGACTTATCACCTCTGGTGTGCGTCTAATTCCATTTCATATGATTCAATTCATTTACGTCTTTTCCAATGCACTCTAATTGGTCTTGCGACCAAATGGTACATCGAGTTACCGCGAGCCACTTTTTATAACTTTAGTCAGTTAGATACCTTGTTTTTAACTCATTTTCAGTTGCCCGTCAGATATGACAATGGCACGGAGCTATTAACTTCATTAAAGCAGTCAACGTCCACTTACATTTTAGATCATATCCATGAATGGAGACGTTGACGACGTTTAGTGAAAGTTTATATCCCAGATCAGATCTTAGCTGAATGGTTTGTAAAATCTTTACTGCCCAAGATCACTAAGGATGTAGCTAAAGCCGGAGTAGTTACTGAAGAGCAAGTCATTGCTCAAGCATAGTACCTTGACTTAGTTTATACTCAGTCAGGTACGTTACATGAGAAGATCCCCGACCTACCCAAACAAAATCAAATCGCTGCTGCTCCTTCAGGGTCTCATGCCGCTGATGGTATGATTGGTACGGTAAATACCAAAATTAAGAAGAAGTCTTCCAAGAATTCTTCTCCTATCATAACCTTGCCATATTCCCCGATAGGAGAGTCTTCCGCGGAACTTTCTGCCGATATTCACGTTGTAGTGTCATCTACAACTAAATCAAAAACCGGTGGTAAGAAGAAAGGGAAGAAGAAGAATAAAGCAGATAAAAATTCAAAAGAGAAACCCGAAAAAGTGGAACCCAATGATGAAAAACACAAACTTCGTTATCCATGTCTCATATGCGATGAAGACCATTATATGAGAGACTGCCCTCATCGTGCAGACGTTGCAAAAATTTTCAAAGGTTCCCAAAATCTTGCTGTCTTGAAGGATCCTTTTCTAGCTCAAGACAGTAAGATGATAGGTTCATCCTCCAGTGCCAATGAAGAACCCATATTGATGATGTCCCATGTTAGGATTACGACTCGATCGCAATATTATGGCAGTAAAAGTCCTGTTGATGGTAAAGAAGCAGAATCTTCTCATTCAAATCCATCAACCTCAGCTCTCGGTTCCGATCCAGTTCAGATCAAGAAACCTAACCCAGAATTAGTAATCAAACCGCCCACAAATGGTGTACTTCGAAAGTCTGCTTTCAATCCACATGCGAGAGCGGCTCAGAACTACAACATTGTTGAGGATTTAGCTGTTTCACCCTCAGCAATGTCGGCTTTGGAAGTGCCGCAATCATGTCCAGCACAGCACAAATTACTTTTGTCAGCTATAAGAGCTATTGACGTTCAGGACCTGAACCTTATAATCTTCGATCTAGAAAATAGTGCACCGTGCTTACCTCATCAAATGGCTGTCCAGATTCCAGTGATAGTAAAAAACAGAGCTGTTCATAGGACTGTGATTGATGAGGGAGCTTCCACGTGCATTATGTCGATACAGTGTTGGAGATCACTTGGTTCTCCTTCACTAAATCAATCCCCGACAATTCTTAAGGCCTTTGATGGCTGGCCGTGGGTTTCATCCTTTTGGCATTCTACAGGATTTACCTATAGGGGTTGAAGGTAAAACCATTAATCTAGATGTGGAGGTGGTTGATGCCCCTCTAGATTACAACCTTTTCTTGGGTCATAGTTGGTCTTACGCTATGACAGTTGTCATTTCATCGGTCTTTCGACTTATAAAGTTCCCTCATAATGGAAATATCGTAACCTTAGACCAGCTATCTTACTTTTCATCCAACCTAGCCTCTGCTGAAAGCATTCAGCATGTTGGTAAAAAGACTATCCCGTATAAGGATGTTGGAGTAGGACTAGTTAAAGATGTCAGTTTACTGGGAACGTTTCCTTTTCCTCCTATCAATGCATTATCTTCTATTGCAACCATTCATATAATTTCATCAGACACAATTGTTTATGATGATCCTTGGATCATACCTTCTGAATCTGAGATAGACTCATTTGGTGATCTTATGCCTTTTAGTCCATATGAAATTGTGTATCAGGCCGTGCAGTCGTTCTCTGACACATCTTCAACCAAAATTGACTTAATGAATGTGGTCCATGAGGAATCACTTTCAACGTCAAACTCAGATTCAATAACGTTTTCTGAACTTGTTCAAACTGATGAGCAAATTCGTGAAATCCTATGTGTCGATGATTTACCATGGGAAGATCTTCATCATAGATCTTCATTTTTACCCGAGGGTGATCATTTTGAAAATGATTTTTCATCAATTTTTATGACTGAATATGTCAAGGAAGCTCAAAATCCAATGAAACATCCTGATTCAAAGTTAAACTTGGGAAATATTTCTCGAACTATTCCTCTTGACATTTCGGTTAATCCTGGAATTGTTGAAAACGTTCATATAGGTGCCTCTTGTACGGAAGATGAAATTCAAACATATAAGGCCCTATTTCAAGAATTCCGCGACGTGTTTGCTTGGTCATATGAGGAAATTCCAGGAATTGAGCCCGCAATTGTTTTTCATGAAATCAAAACTTACCCGGATGCTAAACCCGTCCGGCAACGTTTGCATCAGATCCAACCAAGAAAAGTTGTTGTAATTAAAGTAGGAGTTGAAAAATTACTCAAAGCAGGTTTCATTTATCCGATTCCGTTAACGGATTGGGTATCGAATATTGTTCCTGTTAACAAAAAGCAAGGGACAATAAGAATGTTACACAATATTTTGTCACCGTCCCTGTTACCCCTTCTCCCGTACATTGGAGGACCTATTCCGAGACCTATGAGAAGTGACATGACTTGCAAACACCTACTTTGTATCCCTTAAAGTATGTACTCTATATGCCCTAAAGACACTTTCTACAAAATACCCAAAAATATAGCCCTTTCTCCATTGGCGTTGTTCCACAGTGTATTGCTCACGCCAATGGGATAAATACTCCAAAGAGGGCGCGCCAGCTGGCGCTTTGTCTCAGAGTCGCACTAGCGCCAACCCAGTTGGGTAAAGTTTTTAACCATCAAACTTCCGAAGGTTCCTTCCACTTTATCCATTAACTATTTCCAGTTTGGATTGATTCAATTGGGATTCGTATCTCCCAAGGAGGGAAGTAGTTCTCCACCTCTCATGGAAGCTTCCTTATGATAAGGACAATCCCATGAATCAAGTGGATGGTCTTATCTACCCCTCCCATCTCTATATAAGCTTGTTCTTTCCCATTTGACAAGCTAGTTGGTAATTCTTGGTTAATGATTCTACTTTTCAAGCTCCCAAAGTCTGAGGATTGCTAAGCTCATCTTGTAATAGGCCTTGTGTATCCCTATGAGGCTAAATCTTTAAGGAGGAGATCCATGTCCAAGTGATCAAGGAGAGAGAGGCTTGTTCCCATCCCCCATAAGCTTTACAAGGCATGTGTTGCTGATTCACCCAGCCAAAGGAGGATTTGACGTCAGAACTTGGTTGTATTCTCTTTTGTTTTATCAATAATAATAGACGACTATCATTATGGTTCCACTCATGTGTCTTTATTATGATGTTTGAGTTGTATCCTTTTTGACTGATACATAGTTGCATTTCCCAGATTTTATGCTTGTATTTGGCTTGTTCTTTGCATATGCAAGTGTCTATTCATGGATATCGTGAGGATTATGACCAGTTGAAGCGAAAGAACGGAAGCAACGACCCTTCTACGAATATAAGCGTTGGATTCGAGGTAGGATCTCATCATTGGCCTTTACTTTGCAATTAGGAACTTGTGTGTTAGCATTTTTTGATTGTTGCTAGACCTCAGTTAGGCTAGAGGGATCGCCTTTGTCCGCAGAGGGGATTTACCTACACAACAATTTGGCGACTCCGCTGGGGAGTTGGCTTTGCCTTGTTTGTTTATCTTGTCTTTTTGTTTGTTTTGCAAACTATTAGATGGAGTCTGAAGTCTGGCCAGATAGCCTTCGAAACGCTATTGCTTTGCATTAGCAAAGTAGATCAACACTACTTCAGTCCATCTCCGGTTTAGTTTGCAAACTGAACGACTTGGGACTAGCCTTGTTCCTTGATTGTTTCCTTGGTTTCTCCCGCTTGTTTTGCTTTCTGGGTTGAATACCTCTATTATTTTTGCCTCTTGAGAGTACTTAGGTATTGTTGTTTTAGCCTTGGCTCTTGTGTTTTTATCTTTCCTTAGCAAACTCGACTGGCGCTAGTTTATAACGTGACAGTCGCGCCAGTTGGCGCAAGTTGAACATTGACAACCCATGCCAATCCTGAAAGGCGCCAGTTGCAGCTTGACAGTTGCGCCAAGCCTGTAAAATTTTGAAGTTTTCTTGGTTCTTCATTTTTTGAGCTTTGGTGTTGTCCTGAGTACTTTTACTAGACTACTGTGGTGTGCTGGAGTGTGATTTGACTGATTTTGATTGCTACCCTTTGGGTGTTTGCTTTTTTCTCCCGATTTCGCATTTCTAGCCCTAGGGCATCTAGTGGCCTTGTGAATCGAGCCTTCCTAAGGTGTTTCGATCTTTTTGTTGTCCAGTCAACTCTCTTGCTTGCTCCTTTACACTTGTTTGGTAGTCGTGAATCATTTCGTTGCGTTATTTAGGTGATTTGCTTCGTCTTCACTTGAATTCCGCTTCATTTCACTTTGAGCCCAGATCACACAGCTCATTGTTCGCTTTGGGATCCTTTTGATGTTTGATTGGTGTTTTGAGGAACTGAACATGTAGGTATTGGTTAGAATTTGTTAGTATTATTTCTCAAAAGTTCTTTAGTGCATTGTGCCATTATTGAAAAGAAAATCTCTTTTGCTTTGAAACAGTTAATGAAAGTTAGGGCTTTTCATTTTGATTAGTGGATTAGTGATCTTAAAGAAAAGTTTGGTGATTTCCATTGGCTGCATTAGGGAAACTCTTTGTTGTTTGTGATCGATTCGTTTGCATGAAAGCTCTCTAACTCTCTTGTAGTTAGCATTCATCGAATGGAATGACATGTTTTGACATGTAGATTTCATTTAGGGATTTTGAGAAATCACATACAATAGGACCTAAAAACCGAAACTTAACTCAAGATCAACTTTAAAATAAATCGAATGAACTAAAAAATGCATTGGAACATAACACTCACATTCTAGAGGTCTAGGCTAGAGACATGCTCCGGCGTCGTTAAACCTAGTCACTTTTGTTCTCGCATTAAGGTTGGGTGATTCCTCCTTGTGTGACTCAACTGTGGTCTAGTACGGACTTGTGCTCCCACGTACCATCGCGTATATATTGGGAGACTCCACTAGGTTATCATCCTTGATCCATAGGAAGCCGTGTCTGCCGCCTTACAGCCTATAACGCACCGAACACAGCATTCAGGAAGATTGACTACCATACGGAAATTCCTTAGCTTTCATATGATTGCTAAGGTGTATATGCAGTTTTACGGGTTGTCTGGTAAACCCCTTGCCTAGTTTCTCCAGAGCAGTCACTTTTTCATCCTTTTCGAACTCCTTAAAAGAAAAGGCTCTATTGAGCATTTGTCACTTCGGGCTCATTAAATATTCGAAGGCAACTAGAGTCATCTTTTGTCATTTTCTCGACTCTTAAAACATGAAAAGGTCAAGTTGTGTCCTAATGTCTTAAAAAAAATTTCGACCACGATTACATTCACCTTGTTAGATCTTGTTTGCGTTAGTTTTGAGTAGGGTCTCTTGTCGTTAGCTTGTCTAGGATTTTTTGTTTGATTCAATCATCCTGGCGGATCCATCGATCCCGTCTCCCGTCCCAAGTGACCAAGGGTCTCCTTCTTCTACTGCTCCTGAGACACCGGTTTCTGGTGACACTTTCCCTATTATTCAAAGTGTCCAACCGTTGAACTCGCGTGCTCCAGAGGACGAGATTTACGACTTGTTTTGGAACCCTGTTTGGGAGCCTTCTAAAGAGGAGTTTCCCTCTACTCCTATTGGTGTTTCGTCCCCGATGGCTTCTTCTGATATGGAAGACACATCTCCTGTATCGAGTGGGACACCCGTTATGTCGAGTATTGAGACTCCCATCCTGGCCACATTCCCGGTCATATCTACGCCCTACACTGTTACACCTCTCGGTATTACAGTGCCCGTGCGCTATAGATCTCTGAGGGATTCCATGGGCTTTGCGAGTTCCTCTTCTATGTGGGATAATAACATTGTTCCCACTACGGGACCGTTTGTTTCCCAAGTTCATCATACCGCTGTCACATCAGTTCTGACCAATCCGACCGTTTGTGTCGCATCGTCGACTCCGGTTGCTAGTGCCATTACGACATCGTCCATTGTAACTACTGTTGTCGGCCCATCCCGTGGCCAGGTACGTAGTGGTCAATCAGCACATACTTCCAGAGTTGTCCATCCTACAAGCGGTGCCCCGCCTTCTTCTGATGCCATTTCAGCGGGGGGGGCATATTCTCAGTACTTGCATGTTGTCCAAAATCCAGGCAGGCAAGGCCCTTATTATGATCCTGTCAATCATTATTTGTATACCTCCTTGCCAGCTGAACTCGCTGTTAAGGGTACAGTTCCGTTGAATGTCGCTTGGGGTACCACCGGTTATGGTGGTGGCCAATTCCATCCGGGTCAAGGGCAGCCATCTCAAGGACCATCACACCAAGGTCAGCCATCCTATTCGTAGCCTAATTATGGGCAGCAGTATTATTTCTGAAACTACCCGGGGCAACCCGGGGGCTCACAAGGACAACCCTACCCGGGACAACCTTCGGCCTCTGGTGGTCCATCTTATACGTATCTTGGGCAACCTTCTGGAAATCTGGGACAACCTTACGCGCAGCAAGGACAACCTGGAAACCAGCAAGGGTACCCTTCTGGGCAAGGTGGCCAGCCTTACATGCAGCAAGGCCAGCCCACTGCTCAGCCTAGTCAGCCATCTGGTCTACAAGGACAACCTTCGGTTGTGCAAGGACAACCAAACGCCCAGCAAGTCCAACCTTCTGGGCAAGTAGGTCCATCTCAGATCCATCCAGGCCAACCTTCCGGCCAGATGGCCCAACCTCAATCTTCGCAAGGATATCTCTCTGGGGTGGCTCAACCAGGCATGCATATGGTTCCTGCTTCTCAAGCTCAACTGGGTTACCAACCCCACAATCGAACTGGTCTCCAGCCACAAGGTGGGTACCAATCCCAACCTTCTTATCAAATGTCGCCTGGTTCCCAGGCTCAATATGGAGCCCAGCAACCATATGGATACCAGCAACCCCAGGGGCAAAATCAATTCGCTCCGTATCAAAATTACCAACAGTCGCAGGTCACCCCTTATCAAAATTATCAGCAACCCAATGTTTCTCCTGCAGGACAGTATGGTAACCAATGGGGCGCTGGGGGGCAGAACCAGAATCAACCATCCGGTTACGGATATAACCCTTATGGACAAAGTTCCTATGGACAAGGTCCTTTCAGATCTGGTCCGTCCAGACAAGGACAATGGGGGCAACCCGCAATTGGATGGAACTCTGGCCCTACCTCATATCCGCAGATGTCCTTCAACCCGTAGCTACCATTTTTAGCGACGTTGGAACTGCCCGATGTGTCGAAATTAACAAATGATCCTATTTTGCATAATCCACAATGGCCACTTGTTCCGACTAAGATACCCGGTGATTGTCCCAAATTCGACGGCAAGGCTGGAGAGGATCCTCAAGCCCATGTAATGACTTATCACCTTTGGTGTTCGTCCAATTCATGGCTTGATGATTCGATTCGACTTCGCCTGTTCCAAAGGACTCTCACCAGCTCCGCTGCTAAATGGTATATTGAATTGACCCGTGGGTCTTTTCAAGACTTCAATTCATTGGCTATGGCATTCCTCACTCATTTTCAGTTACCCATTCAGTACGAGACAGGGACCCATCTCCTTACGTCTCTCAAGCAAGACACGGATATGCACATCTCTAATCATATACATGAATGGAGAAGGTGTCGTCGGTTGATCAAGTTTTGGATTCTTAATCAGCTCCTCACCGATTGGTTCACAACTTCCTTTGTCCCTAAGATCGCACAGGACATCGCCATGGGATCTTGTGTAACTGAAGAGAAAGCTATCACGTGTGCTCAGTACCTTGACTTAGTCTACTCTCAGTCAGGTACTTTGTATGAGTATTTACCTGATGCCCCAAGACAAAGTACATCCAAGGCTCTACCAAAACCATATGTTGATGGAGTTATCGGCTCTGTAAATCCGTCGTCCAAAAAATCATCCTCGATCCCTGGGAAGCCAAAATCGAATGCTTCTAGCGAAAACACTTCTTAGGGTGGTTCAAATTCTGGAAGTACTTCCGACGTTAACGCTGTCCAGTCCACCACGGTGACTAAGACCTCGAAAGGAAAGAAAAAGGGGAAAGCAAAGGATAAGTCTCAACAACCTAAACAGGATTCCTCCAAACCTCCATCCGAGGAAGGAGCTAAGCGCAAACCCAAGTATCCTTGTCTCATCTGTGATGAGGATCACTACACCAAAGACTGCCCTAGGCGGTCCGAGGTTAGTCGTTTGTTGAAAGGTGCCCCTGGGATTCCTGCGGTGCTGAAAGAACCTTTCCCCTCTCAACAGACTCAACTGGTGGCTGATCCACCTTCGTCTTCATCTCCCTTTGGTTCCCAAGTCTTCATGGCTGGATCCATTCCTGTTCATGTAACGACTCGAACAAAGGAATATCCGTCGTCTACCGGGAAGGAGCCCAAGGTTCCCTCAAGCACTCCTTCGTCCAGTTCTGGTCTGCTCCATATCGAGAGACCAAGTACTGAGACGACCATTTGACCCCCTCCCAAAGGAGTACTCAAGAGATCATCTTACAACCCAAATGCTCATGCTTCCCAGCACTATAGCATAGTTGAGGACTTAGCGCAGGCTCCATCGGCTATGTCCGCCTTAGAAGTTCTCCAGAGCTGCCCCCCCCAGAGGAAGTCCCTGCTATCGGCCATCGGTGGCATCGACCCGGCAGATTCAGATTTGATTACCTTTGATCTCGAGAGCCATGTTCCAAGGCTACCTCATCAGATCGCCTTTCTTATACAAGTCATCATCAATTCCAAAATGATCCATCGTACAGTTATTGATGAGGGCGCATCAACTTGCATCATGTCTATTGCTTGTTGGAAAGCAATCGGGTCCCCGACTTTGAGCCAGTCTCCTACGACACTGGAAGCCTTCGATGGGAGAGAATCTCGTCCCTATGGTATTCTTCAACGATTGTCGATCACTTTAGAAGGGAAAACCGTTGAAGTAGAAGTTGAGGTCGTTGACGCAAATTTTATTTACAATCTCCTTCTGGGCCGGAGTTGGACGTATGCCATGCCTACCGTGGCTTCATCCCTCTTCCATGTCATTCGTTTCCCTCACCAAGGAAAAATTGTCACGATAAACCAACTCTCCTTCTTCGCCTCTTCTTCTGAAGGAAATGTGCCTTTCGTGGAGCATACCTCCATCCCGTTTGAGAGTGTGGGAGCCAGACTCTTCAAAGATCCCGCCCTCATGGGTGTTTTCTGACTCCCACCTCCCAACCTCGCCTCCATCAGTATGATTTCGGTTCATTCTAATCCCTGGGTCCTTCCCCCCATCGACCAGATAAAATCGTGGGGCGAGGAGATGTCGTTGAGTCCCGCCGAGCTCAATTACATCGAAATCGCTGCTGTATCAGATCCTTCTGCTGAATCCACTTCTTTAAGCAGAGCTCTTGACTCATACGACTATTGCCCTTGGCTTGGAGAATGCACCTCCTTGGATTCATTAAAGGAAATATTTCCTTCCGACGAAGCCATCATAGAGACCATGTCTCTCAAGGAACCTCCGTGGTTCAATCTTCACCACCGTTCCTCGTTTCTCCCTACCCTTCGGGAAACGTTGGCTTGTCTCGAGCGGTTTGCTTCGTGTCTCCCTTCACAACCTCTTCAGACGCCTATTCAGGTCTATCAAGTATCGTCTAAAGGGAATTTGGGGAACATTACGCAAACCCAACCTATCGACATCTTTGTCAAACCAGGGATTGTCGAGAACATCTACATAGGAGTCACTTGCACTCCTGAGGAAATTCAAATCTATATAGCTCTTTTCTGCGAGTTTCGTGACGTCTTTGCATGGTCTTATGAAGAGATGCTCGGCATTGATCCAAACATCGTCGTGCATGAGATACCTACGTATCCAGGAGCCAAACCTATTCGTCAGCGTTTACGCCCTGTGCACCCCCACAAGGCTGCAGCTATCAAAGCAGAAGTTGAAAAACTTCTTAAAGCTGGTTTTATTTACCCTATCCCACTCACAAATTGGGTCTCTAACATTATCCCTGTCGATAAAAAGTAGGGGACTATTCGCGTCTGTGTCGATTATCGCGATATTAATCGAGCCTGCCCGAAAGATAACTACCCCACACCTTTCATTGACCAGCTCACTGATGAGTGTGCTGGGAGTGAGATATATTCCTTTATGGATGGCTTTTCTGGCTACAACCAGATTAATATCACGCCCGCTGATCAAGACAAGACGGTCTTTATCTGTCCGTGGGGAACTTTCACTTATAAAAAGCTCCCTTTCAGTCTCAAGAATGCCGGTGCCACTTTTCAACGTGTGATGTCTTATGCCTTTCATGATATCCGGCACATCGTACAGCCTTATCTGGATGACCTTCCCGCTCATTCGGCTAAGCGCCAAGACCACCCGTCACATCTCCGTGAGATTTTTCTCCGCTTTAGACACTAAAACATTCGACTTAATCCACACAAATGTGTCTTCTGCGTGGAATCTGGTCCACTCCTCGGGTTTATCGTCTCCCAAGAGGGCATCCGTTTGGATCCCCTTAAAGTCAAAGCCATTTTGAACCTTCCTCCCCCTGCTTCTTTTCGGCAACTGCAGAGTTTGCAGGGTAAAGCAAATTTCTTACAACGATTTATCCCGAATTATGCCGAAGTGGCAAAAGGTTTCACACGGTTACTTAAGCGTGACACCCCGTTTCGATGGGATGCCATAGCTAAGGAGTCTTTTGCACATCTTAAAACTCTTTTGGTTTCAGCCCCTTTGTGGTAGCCTCCAAATTATCATCACGATTACACGTTGTATTTGGCTGCTGTTGATACCACCATCGGTATGGTTCTGGTTCAGGATGACGACAATGGTATTGAACACGTTATCTACTACCTTAGCCGCAACTTGTTAGATACGGAAACTCGATATGCTTATGTCGAGAAGTTGGTCCTCACTGTTGTTTGCGCTATTCAACGCTTCCGTCATTACATCTTGTTGCGTACAACGACAGTGATCTCCGATTGCAACCCTATGACCTACATTCTGTCACGCCAGTTTCTGGGGGGAAAATACTCGAAGTGGATAGTCATCCTCCAAGATTTTGACTTGGAATTTACTACTGCCAAGTCTAAAAAATCACTCGTCTTCGCTGAGTTGTTGTGTTCTTTGCCATCCACTACTTCCTCCTCTTAGTTAGAGGATTCCATTCCAGATGAAACTCTCTTCCTCATTAGCACCCTCGATCCCTGGTACGGGGATATTATTGTCTACTTGCAGATGTCTTCCTTCCATCCCGAAACCTCTAAGGAGGCTCATTGATGGATCTGACATCAAGCCCAACCATATCGCATTGTTGGGGACACCCTGTACCATCTCGGTGTTGATTCTGTTCTTCGCCGATGTTTGACTTTTGAAGAAGCAGAGAGAGTTTTAAATGACTGCCACTCAGGTGCATGTGGCAGTCACATGTCTGGATATGCAACCGCGCAGAAGATCCTCCATGCTGGCTATTTCTGGCCCTCCATTTTTAAAGATTGCATTCTTGTTGTCCGTTCATGTCATGAATGCCAGATTTATCAACGGAAGATGCATGCACCCCCTGCTCCACTGCACCCCGTTGTAACTGTCGTCCCTTTTGCCAAATGGGGCATCGATTATGTGACATGTAACCCTCGCTCAGTCGGGGGGCATGGGTACATCATCGTTGCTATTGATTATTTCACGAAATGGGCCGAGGCGATGCCTACATTGTCAGAAGACGGTCACACCGCGGCGCAGTTTTTGTTCAACCATGTTATTTCACGGTTCGGAGTACCCCAAGCCATCGTCACTGATCACGGAAAACATTTTCGTAATCACATGATGACCGAGCTAACAACCCAATCGGGCCTTAGGCATGATAGTTTGACCCCGTACTATCCTCAGGCAAACGGTCAAGTGGAAGCCATGAACAAGGTTTTGGTCACAATGCTTCAAAGAACTGTTGGCATGCATAAGTCCAATTGGCATTTGATGTTGTTCTCTGCTTTGTGGGCCTACCGTACCTCCATGAAGGACGCCACCGGTTTTACTCCTTTTCAGTTAGCTTATGGACTGGAGGCGACCCTTCCTATTGAGTGTGAGATTCCTTCATTAAAGATAGCCATCGAGTTGCTCCCTGATACTACTCTAGTAGAAGAGCGTCTTCTTTACTTAGAAAAACTGGATGAGACTCGTCGTCTAGCCTCCTTAGCTATTGAAGCTCAGAAGAAGCGAGTGAAAACTCACTTCGATAATACTGTTAACCCCCGCTCTTTCATCGAGGGAGACCTAGTACTGCTCTATGATCAAGCTAACGATAAGCTGGGGGCAGGAAAACTCGAGCCCATGTGGCATGGGCCCTATATTGTGAAAAGAGTTTTGCAAAAAGGTGCCTATGAGCTTATTGATTATGAAGGCAATCCCTTGGATAGGCCCCGAAATGGGCTTTATCTCAAAAAATATTATGCGTGAGTCCATGCACTCTCTTTTTGTACATATGTATGCTTTCAACAGTGTGTTATGTGTGCTTGTTTTTATGATTGTGTTTTGGTATGTCAGCGTGACTGCCGCTTATTGTGTCTTTTGCTTCTTGAACAGATGTCTGGATCGCCTTACGTTGGTTTCGCTGATGGTGCTTCCTGCAGTACACGTAGCTTGTCATCTGCGGCATGGGTGATCTACGATCCTCATGGTGAGTTGGTAGACATTCAAGGGGTTTGTCTAGGATGTACAACAAACAATGTTGTTGAATATAGTGCTGTGATTGAATTGTTAGCTGAAGCAATTAACCTCGGCATTCGCACATTGGTTGTGAATTTAGACTCTCAACTAGTAGTCCACCAACTCAATGGATGTTATTCTGTCAGAGATCATCGGATTTTAAGGTTGTATTTACATGTTAAGTTATTAGAAGGGGATTTTGATTTCATTACTTATCAACATATTCCAAGGCGACTTAATACATTAACCGATGCATTAGCTAATTATGTGTTGGACAGGCATTTGCATAATATGTGAATCAACATAATACAAGAAGTATAAAGCACAATAAGACCATAAAACATGTATATATATATATATATATATATATATATATATATATATTATATATATATATATATATATTATATATATATAATATTATATATATATATATATATGCGTGTCCAGAATGTTTGCACCCCGTGCATCACCAAAAAATAGTACATGTCTGTCTAAATACATCCGGAGACAGCATGTCTCTCAAAAAATATGCATGAAAAAGAAAAGCCTAGAGATCTAGTCTCGGTGGTGCTCATGGTAGCACGTCACCGCTCGCACTAGACGCCTTAGGAGTCGGTGGATGCGAGTTGGCACCCCTACTGTGTGCCTCTGGTAAGCTAGCGGGACATCCGCTAACCGAGCGTAATCTGGGATCCCTCGAGTGATAGCCTCGAGGTTCTGGATAAGCTCCCCTCTGTCACCGCCCTCCTCCTGAGGATCTACTCCTGCTGCTGCTGCTACTGGATGTCTCCTCGCAATGGGAGACAGGCTAGCTGGACGCTCTAGGCCAACATCTGCATGTGCATATCAAAGTCATTAGGACAAGCATGTACTAATAAAAAAAAAAAAAAAAAAAAAAATCATAAAAATACAAAATCAAAATGAGGACGTACCAATCTCCTCATCCCAATCCTCTCCATCTGGAAGGGGAAGGTCAGGGTCTCTAGTGAAGTCTGTCCCTGCATACGGCCAGTCTTCCACCATGATCAGTTGGCGGCAAAGCCACCCGAAGAACTCTGGTCTGAAGGACATCTGCTGGCCGCCACCACCCCTCGGCATCAGTGCCGCCCATCGAGCCATCCTCGGCTCTCGAGGTGTTGGATCTACCACAAAGGCCCCTTGGCCCTGAAAGCTTGGCACGCATTCCAGGAAGAAAGTCACCAAGGTGGAACCGTACCCGAACTGTTGCAGCTTGCCCTGCTTGGCCTTTGTTAGCTGCCTCTTCATATTGGTCGTCACAACGGACACCCAATTGAAGATCGTTGGGCTAAGGCACTCTATCGCTAATAGTAGGTGGCTCTTCGTAGCTTTGTGGGGCGCTTGTGCCCCCGCAGCTTGTGTAAGAGTGAACAGTAAGGCTCTCAGTGTCAGGTCCTGAATGGTGGATATGTCCACCTTTGAGCTACCCTGCCCATATCTTGCCTCCAGGCAGATACGAGCCTTTACCTCCTCCATCTTTTCCCCAGATGGCCTACTCCCAGTCAACCGAGACACCGGCCCTCATCGTGACAATCCTGTCAAGAAGTAGACATCCGATACCTCCAACTCCAGTACTTGATCTCGTACCCGGAACACCTGTTCCTCTACGTCCCATAAGTCAATCAAGTACTGTAGGAGCTCTGGCTGAGTTTGCAAGTAGGATAGCATGAAGAATTTCTTGAGCCCACATGCTCTCAAAGCTTCCATGCAATCCTCGTCAGCTAGGGCTAATATGTCCACTTGGTCATGTTCCCGTTCTTTCCATATCATCACCATTTTTGCGGATGGCCCTGCAAAAACAAGTTAAAATGATGCATTAGAACGTCAGAAAACTTGAAATTGAAGCTAAAATGGGTTTAAATTTGTTAAATTTGGCCTAGAAATGCGTGCGGCCGTTGGCGCGACTATTTCTAAAACAGTCGCGCCCATGGGCGCGCACCCTATGTGAAATTTTCCCCATTGGCGTGGGTCCATGCCAGAAACCCGCGCCAATGGGCGAAACCCCCAAATTTGAAATTCCCCCATAGGAAATCAAAATGAAATTAAAAACAAATTTCAAACGGATGGAAATAAAGCTAAGGACAACACCACTTACCTGGCACTAACGACACTCGAAATGGTCCACCGGATTGGTTGCAATCACCAACTGAAAGTCGCACTCCAAAAAGCCCTAATGTCGCTCTCAAAGGTAAAAAGTCAAAAGTAATTTCTATTTTACTATTTTCACCTTTTTATAGCTTTTCGACCCTAATTAAGCTTTAAAAAATCATTTTATGAATATTTTTATTGATATTTGTGTTGAAAATGGGTTTTACGCTGGTTTTTTTTGCAGCGACAGGTGTTTATGGAGTTTTCATGGCGAAACGAGTTGTATTTTATACTTTTTTGGACTCAGTAAATACACGAAAAAGTCACTTTGGAGTCATCTTTTTCTCTTTTCTGACTCTCTAAACGTGAAAAGAATGCCGAGTTGGTCCTCTCGACTCGTTAAACGGACATGAGAGGCGGTCATCTTTAAACCCTTTTCTGACCATTTAAAAACGAAAAGATCATCGGACCCTTGTCGTTTTCGGTTTGTTAACAGTCACGAAGCGACGTGGTTTTGATTGCTTTTTTACTTTTTCAGATCAAAGTCACTACTTATGAAAAGTAATCCTCGGTCGTAATGACCGGGCGGTTCTTTCGAGCATGGTTTTATACTTTTTCGGGCTCGAGAGACACAAATTTACGAAAAAGGACACCCCTGGAGTTTCCTTTTCGCTGTCTTTTCAAACTCTCTAAACATGAAAAGACGCCGAGTTTTTCCTTTGTCAAGCTCGTTAAAACTTTATGACATCGGATTCCATCGTGATGACACCTCTCAAGCATATGCTATCCCCATCAAGCTTGCCATCCAAAAATAACCGGGGTACTCGCCAGAAATGGTGGGGGAATAAAGGAACCGTAATCATCGTCGTGTTGGCAGTATGTCGCTCTTGAACATGGCACTTGTCTGCACTCGTGTCTGGGTGGGGACATCTCATCTTGTTTCACACTTGCCTCCATGGGTTTGGGTTATCCTGTTTGATCATTCATCTGCTCATCATCTTGTCACCATGACCCCTGATCATGCGATGTCAAACACTGTCGAGTCCACTGTCGTGCCGCCAATATGTTCAAGATAATTTGGCCACTGTAGAATACTCAACCTCCCTCTGATAATTCACACAAAACATTTTATCCTTCTCCGTCTCGTGTCGATGATGTGGGAAGCATTATGGCCCACCTTCGATCAAGGTCACTTCCTGTCGACTTCAGCTCATTATCCAAGACATTGACTTAGAGGCTCCCTTCAAGTACCTTGGAGCCTACATGCCTCAATGGCAGGTTCTTCGTATTCGACGTGAGGTTTTCATCATCGGCCTCCGATCGGATGATTCTACGGGTGTTCGACACTAGCTCATTGATTCGCACGTTGTGGATTGTACCTATAGTACCTTGAGGACCATTGTCATTATTGGTGGTACCTATCACGTCTGTTAACAGTTTTCATCATTGACTGGTAATCAGACGATGTTCTCGCATGTTCGACTCCGACTCCTGTGTTCGCATGCTTGAACTTGTACTTTGTTCAGGCTGAGTTGGAGCGCAAGACCCTGGATTTTGTATATTGGGATCCAGGCTGCATTTTGTGGATTATTATAATCACTACATGACTCATTCACTGGATGGCTGTGACCATACCTGAGTCCATTCATTGAACCTCATTGGATGGCTGCGTCCATACCTGGGATCCAATTTTTATGTACTCTGTTATGGATGGCTGCGCCCATACCATGTACATCATGTATTTGAGATATCAGTTGTATTCTGTGCAGGTTCTCTGGCGGCCGTGTTTTCAGTCGACCATGTTCTTGTAAATCACTTCACCCCTCTCTCTCTCGGGCTTCATGCTTTAGGGGGCATCTGTTACACAGTATTTTGTCACCGTCCCTATTACTCCTTCTCCCGTACATTGGAGGACCTATTCCGGGACCTATGAGAAGTGACATGACTTGCAAACACCTGCTTTGTATCCCTTAAAGTATGTACTCTATATGCCCTGAAGACACCTTCTGCAAAATACCCAAAAATATAGCCCTTTCTCCATTGGCGTTGTTCCACAGTGTATTGGTCGCACCAATGGGATAAATACTCCAAAGAGGGCGTGCCAACTGGTGCTCTGTCTCAGAGTCGCACTAGCACCAACCCAGTTGGGTAAAGTTTTTAACCATCAAACTTCCGAAGGTTCCTTCCACCTTATCCATTAACTATTTCTAGTTTGGATTGATTCAGTTGGGCTTCGTATCTCCCAAGGAGGGAAGTAGTTCTCCACCTCTCATGGAAGCTTCCTTATGATAAGGACAATCCCATGAATCAAGTGGATGGTCTTATCTACTCCTCCCATCTCTATATAAGCTTGTTCTTTCCCATTTGACAAGCTAGTTGGTAATTCTTGGTTAATGATTCTACTTTTCAAGCTCCCAAAGTTTGAGGATTGCTAAGCTCATCTTACAAGAGGTCTTGTGTATCCTTATGATGCTAAATCTTTAAGGAGGAGATCCATGTCGAAGTGATCAAGGAGAGAGAGGCTTTTTCCCATCCCCTGCAAGCTTTACAAGGCATGTGTTGCTGATTCACCCAACCAAAGGAGGATCTGACGTCAGAACTTGGTTGTATTCTCTTTTGTTTTATTAATAATAATAGACGACTATCATTATGGTTCCACTCATGTGTCTTTATTATGATATTTGAGTTGTATCTTTTCTGACTGATACATAGTTGCATTTCTCAGATTTTATGCTTGTATTTGTCTTGTTCTTTGCATGTGCAGGTGTCTATTCATGGAGATCGTGAGGATTGTGACCAGCTGAAGCGAAAGAACGGAAGTAAAGACCCTTCTACGAATATAAGCGTTGGATTCGAGGTAGGCTCTCATCATTGGCCTTTACTTTGCAATTAGGAACTTGCGTGTTAGCATTGTTTGATTGTTGCTAGACCTCAGTTAGGCTAGTGGGATCGCCTTTGTCCGCAGAGGGGATTTACCTACACAACAATTTGGCGACTTCGCTGGGGAGTTTTACCTTGTTGTTTGATTTGTAAACTTTAGACGGAGCCTGAAGCACGGCCAGGTAGCCTTCAAAACGCTATTGCTCTGCATTAGCGAAGTAGATCAAAGCCACTTCAGTCAATCTCCGGTTCGGTTTACGAACTGAACAACTTGGAGCTAGCTTTTTTCCTTTTCTTGTTCATTTTTTCCTTGAGTTTGATTTTTTCTCTCTTTTCAAAGTTTGGGGATTAGTTCTCTGTTTTTTGGGTTTCCTGGTTCGGTCTGGGAAGCGCCTTGATTGTTTAAAGAGTGATTGCATTGGTTTGGGAGTTTTTGGCTTGATTGTGGTCGTTTTTTAGCTTCATCGCGGTTTATTATAAAACAGTCGTGCTGCCATCACATAGCCCTTTCTGTGACTTCCTGATCATCGCATTAATACACAAAACAGTCGCGACGGTTATGAAAATCGAACCATCGCGGTTAAGTCGTGTACTTCCGCGCTGACATCTCATTGTTGCTACGCGTAGTTTCTTATCAACGCACTGTTGCTGTTTTCCACCCGCGCTGATTCCTGTAGGATTGAATTTCTTCAATTTTACCTCTTGAGCCTATTGGTCTTGCTATCCCCTGCTGTTTTCACTTGATTTATGACTTGATTTTCATTGTCTGAAGATTGAAGCACTTTGTTGTGAGCCTTGTTGAGCGAATCTTGCTTTCTGCTTTGTGACCTAGTTTTATTGTTCCAAGTTTGTTGGATCAACTTTGCTTGGTTACTCGTTTGCAAAGGTTCGTTTACTGCTTGCTATTGGTTTGATTGAGCCTTCCTCTTTGCTTGCTTTTGCTTGGTTGTTTAAGTGATTGTTGTTGAACCAATCTTGACATTGTTTCGATTTATTTTCACTACCCGGGCACGGATCACAGTTGTTTGGGGTCAACCAGTTTTTTTCCACATTTGTCTGTTATCATTTCTCAAAGTTTGTTTAATGCACTTTGCCATCAACAAAAAGAAAAAGCTCTTTTGCTTTGTATTAGTTAATGAGAATGAGAAGCTTTTCATTTTGATTAATGATTAGTGATCTCAAAGAAAACTTTGTGAATTTCCATTAGCTGCATTAGGGAAGCTATTTGTTGTTTTGTGATCATTTCGTTTGTGTGAAAGCCCTCTAACTCTCTTGTAATTAGCATTCATCAAATGGAATGACATATTTTGGCATATAGTTTGCATTTAGGCAATTTTGAGAGATTTCATACGGTAAGGCCTGAAAACCGAAACTTAACTCAAGATCAACTTTAAAATAAATCGAATGAACTTAAAAATGCATTGGAACATAACACTCACATTGTAGAGGTCTAGGCTAGAGACGTGCTCTGACGTCGTTAAACCTAGTCACTTTTGTTTCACTTAAGGTTGGGTGATTCCTCCTTCCGTGACGCAACAAGTGGTCTAGCACGGATTTGAGCTCCCATGTACCGTCGAGTATATGGGGAGATTCCATTAGGTTATAATCCTTGATCCATAGGAAGCCGTGTCTACCACCTTACAGCCCATAACACACCAAACACAACATTCAGGAAGATTGACTGCCGTACGGGAAGTCCTTGGTTTTCATATGACTGCCAAGGTGTATATGCAGTTTTATGGATTTGTTCGGTAAACCTTTTTGCCTAGCTCTCTAGAGTAGTCACTTTTGATCCTTTTCAGACTCCTTAAATGAAAAGGCTCATCTGAGCATTTGTCACTTCAGGCTCATTAAACATTCGAAGGCGACTAGAGTCATATTTTTGTCCTTTTCTCGACTCTTAAAAAATGAAAAGGTCAAGTTATGTCCTTGCGTCTTAAAATTTATTCGGCCACGATTCACATTTTCCCGGTTAGATATTGTTTGCGTTAGCTTGAGTAGGGTTCTTTCTCGTTTAAATGGCAACTTTTCCAGAGTTCACCAACCCAGGCATCCCCTCTGATGGGAATCCTGGTCATTTCTCTCCTTTAGGAAATGTTGGTGCTCCTTAAATGGCAACATTGTCCCTTCCTGGGTTAACTGTTGGGTTGCCTGTTTGGTTGTTCTCAACCTCTCTGGTCCCTACCGTCTCGACTGCTGGTCAATCGGTTCCTCCACCCGAGCAACATCATGTTGATTCTAAGGTCGACCTCTCCCCTCCTTCGCCTGTTTCTGCGTCCTCATCTTCTACTTCGCCTGGTGAAAGTCTGGATTTAAGTAACCAGGTGGATAAGAAGAAGAAGAAGAAGACGGAGAAGAAGAATTCTCCTAAGGGAGAGGCTAAAAGTGCAGTGACTGCTCCAAATCCAATTCAAGTTGAGCCACCCTTTGCTCCTCTGCAGAAGGTCAAATTTCCTTGTAGATTGTGCAAGGATGACCACCTTCTTCGTGATTGTCCTGGAATTCTCAGGATCCTTGAAGTATGGTCTCACGATCCGGCTTGTCCCTCATCGTCCTCTGAAGCTCATGACGATGCCACCCTATCAACTGACAACATTCAGAAGAAAGGGAAGATTCGAATCCCCTTTAGACTATGTGAGGGCAATCATCCCCTTCACCTTTGTTCGCTCATGGATAAAGCTTCCGCTATTTTGGAAAGTCTTACAGATTCTTCACCCCAACTTCCTGTTGGTTATCAGAGGCTCTCTTCAGACCCTCTCCCTGTTAACAAATGGATTGACTTAGATTTTCTCTTGTCCAGGCTCCTCTTCCCGAACCTGGCTGTGCCAAGCCTGCTCCAGACCAACCATTGGTTGGAGAGAGTATCGACTTGGGTTCACAACCTGTTGATTACTCTGTTCCGAAGGAGCATCATGATTCTACTGCTCATGTTCTTCTCGTCTCGTTAGATTCTCCTGAGTCTCAGAATGACTCTCCTATCCCAGCTGCTCCTGAAAGTCCTCGTTCGGTTCCTTTAGCGCATGGGGGCAATCATACGATTCCCCCACCAAGTAGTTCAGTCGTTTCCTTCGACTGGAGTCATTTGACCACCTGCCGCCTTCCCTCTCATGTGCCTTTCTAGATTACAGTACATGCCTATGATACGACAGTACTTGGCACTGTCTTGGATGAGGGTGCATCTGTCAGTCTTATGCCTTCTACTACTTGGCAAGCTTTGGGCTCCCCACATCTTGTGCCAGTCACACAGAATCTATTAGCGTTTGATGGAGGAACTAGTCAACCGTTGGGGATCCTCCCACAATTCCCTATTACTTTGGGAGGCAAAACCATCTATATAGGCATACTGGTTACCCAAGGTGCTTTAGATTTCAGTCTTCTCCTTGGTCGTGACTATGTTTATGCCATGGGGGCACTTGTTTCTTCACTTTTCTGTGTGGTTTGCTTTCCACACGATGGAAGAATCATGACTATAGATCAGTTATCGTTCTTTAGTCCCCCGGTGCCTCCTGTGCAGTTGTCATCCCCTCCTAGCTTTTATCCACCGGTTGTATCTGCCCCGCCGCAGGTCAACTACGTGGATACTTACCCCGTGCCTGTATCCAGTGATGCCGCCGTCGTGCATAGTGTCCTGGGGACATTGGGTCCTGACTTCCAATATGTGGTCCTTCCCCCAGGAGTGACACTCTTGGAAGTAGCGACTTCCTGTTCATTATGATGAAGTTCGGTTTGAGCATAGTTCCTGATCTTGTGTCAAGCTCGTTAAAAAATGAAACAAGGGTTATGAGGATAGTTCTTTTACTATGTCAACCTCATTAAAAAATGAAACAACTCCCTTTCCAAATCGAGTCTTTTGAGTAAGATCTCGTAAAGTACGAGTCGAGTCTTTCCACGATCTCGAAAGTGAACATTCATTCCATCCACTTTGTTGAATGCAATGAAGCTTGGGGGGCATGTACCTTGTTTTGCGTCATTATGCTGGGGGCATGTGAACTTATAACAAGCATAGTTTTCGTTTCAAGCTTGTGTAAACATGAAACCGAATCCAAGCAGAGTTCTCCATGGTTTCAAGCTTGTGTAAACATGAAACCAAATCCAAGCAGAGTTCTCCATGGTTCAAGCTTGTGTAAAAATGAACCCATACCCGAGTCACCTTCAAGCTCTTTTCTAACCCATAAAATATGAAAAGATTTCCGATTATTTTTTCCTTTTTGACTCGTTAAAGAGAATAAAAATGGAGGTCTGCTTTTAGCTCTTTTCTGACCGTTTAAAGATGAAAATATTGCCGAGTTATCCCTCTTGGCTCGTTAAACGTAAATAAGAGGCGATCGTCTTTAAACTCTTTTCCGACCATTTAAAAATGAAAAGATTGTCAGACCCTTGTCATTTCCAGTTCGTTAACAGTCATGAAGTGACGTGGTTTTGATAGCTTTTTTACTTTTTCATATCAGAGTCACTACTTATGAAAAGTACTCCTCGATCGTAATGATCGGGCGGTTCTTTCAAGCATGGTTTTATACTTTTTTGGGCTCGAGAGTCACAACTTTACCAAAAAGGGCACCCCTGGAGTTTCCTTTTCGTTGTCTTTTCAAACTCTCTAAATATGAAAAGGCGCCGAGTTTTTCCTTTGTTAGACTCGTTAAAAATTTATGACATCGGGTTCCGTCGTGATGACGCCTCTCAAGCATATGCTATCCCCGTCAAGGTTGCCATCCAAAAACAACTGGGGTACTCACCAAAAATGGTGGGGGAATAAAGGAACCGTAATCATCATCGTGTCGGCAGTATGTCGATCTTGAACATGGCACTTGTCTGCATTCGTGTCTGGGTGGGGACATCTCATCTTGTTTCACACTTGCCTTCGTGGGTTTGGGTTATCCTTTTTGACCATTCATCTGCTCATCGCCTTGTCACCATGGCCCCTGATCATTTGACATCAAATACTGCCAAGTCCAATGTTGTGCCGCCGATATGTTCAAGAGAAGTTGACCTCTGCAGAATACTCAACCTCCCTCTGATACCTCACACAAAACATTTTATCCCTCTCTATCTTGTGTCGATGATGTGGGAAACATTATGGCCCACCTTCGATCAAGGTCACTTCCTGTCAAATTTAGCTCATTATCCAGGAAGTTGACCTAGAGACTCCCTTCAGGTGCCTTAGAGCCTGCATGCCTCAATGGCAGGTTCTTCGTGTTCGACGCGAGGTTTTTATCATTAGCCTCTGATCGAATGATTCTGCGGGTGTTCGACGCCAGCTCACTGATTCGCACGCCGTAGATTGTACCTATAGTACCTTGAGGACCATTGTCATTATTAGTGGTACCTCTCGCGTCTGTTAACAGTTTTCATCCTTGGCTGGTAATCAGACGATGTTCTCGCATGTTCGACTTCAACTCCTATATTCGCATGCTTGAACTTGTACTTTGTTCGGGTCGAGATGGAGCGCAAGACCCTGGGTTTTGTCTCTTGAAATCTAGGTTGCGATTTTGTGGATTATTTTGATCATTACATGACTCATTGATGGATGGGTGCGCCCATACCTGAGTCTTCACGGATGGCTGCGACCATACCTTTACTATCATCATGGTCTCATTAGCTGGGTGGCTGCGTCCATACCACAGACCTCTCTCATATGTCTTTTGGATGGCTGCGCCCATGCCTAGACTACAGGTAATTGATTATCAGAGATATCAGTTGTACATACGTGTAGGTTCTTCCTGGTGGTGTTCCAGTTCAGCCAGTTTCGTAAAGCATTTCACCCATCCCACTCTCTCAGGCTTCATGCTTTAGGGGGCATCTGTTACACAGTAATTTGTCACTGTCTCCCTATCAGTCTTCCTGCTATGTCATGGGACCAAATTAATCATGCTCATGCTCTCTAATGTTGCCAAATGACCCGCTTTGCCAAAGTTCTTCTATCATCGCGACTGTTGTAAAAATAAACGCGCTGATGAGCGGTCCAAAGCAGAACTAATGCGCTGCCAGCGCGGAAGCACACGTGATTCCCACGCTGGTCGAATTTCATGTGACAACGTGTCCGTTACTTATATCTGATCGCGCTGATATGACTTTCTTTGTTATTCAGTAGCGATGTTAGCGCTCCAGTGCAGTTATTTACCCGCGATGATTCAGTTTGGGCGAGTTTGTTCTAACAGCCGGCCTTCCAGATGACTCCAGACCTGGTTGTTGGCCTTGTAAATGTCGCCCTCCCTTCTCTGGCATGTCTGTTTCGTCATTTGAGCCAACTTCCTTGGAGATAAGCTCATCCTCGTACCATTCATGGAGACTCCTTCTCCTATTTAAGCCTCCACCATTTCCATAAGCTGCTAGTTTGGAATTCATGGTGTTTGGAGTATTTCTGATAGTGTGTGAGCTTGATAGGTAGCTGGTGTGACAAGTGTGGGATTGCTAGAGTGCTTAAGGAAGGTTGTGAAGTGTTTCCATCTTGTGTAAACTTGTGTGAGAGAGAGTT